>JZKD02S1564445.1:127841-141642 GCA_000966675.3 Picea glauca
ATCCATTTCATAGTATCTCATTAAATGGAGGAAACTACCGGCTGAAGATTCCACTTGGGAAGATGAGTATTTTATATAGAAGCATCGAGAGTTACTCAAGCGTTGCAGACAACACTTGTCTCAAGGGGAGGGACATGTTAAGCCCTAAATAGTGGCTCATTACTCCTTAATTGGGGCATATTACATTAGTAATGTTATTTTATTTATGTCGACTTTAGTCCATTAGTTGTAATTATACCTCCTAGTCTCCTATATATATCAAGGAGACATTTTCATTTGGAATCATCTTGTATTTGAACATTTATGTGGGCATAAGGAGGTTGCCCCCTCGAAGAGGATTATTATCTGAATTTCTCTCTTTTTCAAGGCGTTGAGTACTTATTATGAGGTTTTTCTATGCTATATTGATATTTGGTTTCCGTCAATAAGTGTTTTACTTGTTGTGTTATTCATGTTAAATGTTGATATAATTGTTGTGCATTTTACTCTGATTTATCTTGGTTATTGTTTCTTTCTGTGAATAGAAAGATGCATTCAAATCTTTATTTTATGGTTGAATGATGTTGTATGTATTTAATTTTTATTGTGCACCGTAAAAGTAGTTGCATATATATTTTTATTTAGTATGGACAACTGAATGAGATTGAATTTCATGCTGTGTATTAATTCCACATTTAGAATTGGTAGAATAATTTTTTTATTGGGTCGTTCTAGTAGTGACGTGACCCAACTTGAGGCTGGGTACATTAAAGAGTGGTATCAGAGCTTAAGTTCAACACGGGACCAATATGGGCAGAGAACCAATGCAAATTTGAGAAAATTCATTGTCACGCATTTCGATCTGTGACGAATTTGAGGAAAAATGATGAAAAATGAGAGCGAAATCCCTAAATTCGTGAGAAAATTTGAATTTCGAATGGCTCCAAATTGTTTGAGAGGTTTAATGGCATCAATCGACTAGATTGCAGAGTTATATTTGACCTGCAAGGTCGACATTCATGTTTTAATGGCAGTTGAAGGAGCTGGGAGAGTTTGATGAATCAATGACCGAGATCGCTTTTGATCTCGGGATCAATGACCCATATTAATTTTAATACATTTAAAAACTTATAAGGTTTTCAAGGTCAGTAAGGTCTATCAGATCAATGACTGAGATTCATTTTTGACAGTTGGGAAAATGAGACATATCGACGATCTAGATTCATTTTTGGTCGTTGGGAAGTTGGAGTCGATAAATGATCATGATTTGCTTTCAGAGCTTGGAAAATAGAGCAAATTGATGGTCAAGACTTTATGACATAGTTGGGAGAAGTTTGATGGATCAATGACTAAGATATTTTTTAATGGGAGATCGACGACCCATATTCATTAGGGTTTTGGTTGAACTTTTCTAAGTGATGGGGTTGACCAAAATAATTCTTCTATGGTCGATGGTTGAGGGTCGACGAAATCCAAAAAAGTGTTTCAATTGACCAAGAGAATTATCTGATGACCGATGGTCCAGTCAGTTGAATTGGTGAAGTATTTTAGTCACCAATGGAAATCATCGATGAGCGATGACAGGTCAATCATTTTAGCAAAGTGTTTCGACCGAGCAAGAGCAAGCTTCGATCGTCAATGGTCGATGGTCGGGGGTCGACAAGATTGGTAAGGTGGCCAGTTCACCCGAGATAAGTTACTGATCACCGATGAAGGAAGGATGGCGATGAAATGTCATTCCACATTATCATCCATACATTATGCCATGTCAGTCGAGTTGACACCTTGGGATGACATGTCATTCCACATTAGAATTCATGTGTCATGCCACGTCAACATAGTTGCCACATCAACTAAGAAAGGTTTGATGGTTGATGGTCGGGTCGATCAAATTGGAGAAGTGTTTTCATATGCCAATAGGAATGGGGGATGACCGATGTTTGCATGGGAAAAATTGATAAGTTTCTTCATCCACTAATGAAAATCACTGACGACTGATGGCTGATGGTTGGGTCGATCGATTTAGCAATGTATTGCAAATCGATTGCCAAAGAAAGGGTTGATGGCCAATGGTTGTGTCGATAGTTTTGGAAAAGTGTTCTGTGCGTCCAAAGGAAAAACACCAATCGCTGATGAAGCTCAGATTGACGATCCAAATTTGTTCTGATTTGAGATCGACGACTCATATTAAAATATTGTTAAAACAATAAAAATAGTCAATTTTATATGAAATTTTGTGCTTTTCGAAGGTCATTAACTTGGAGAGTGAATTTGAGAGCCTAAATGACGTTTTTTGGAAATAAAAACCCACAAGAACAAAGTATCTCTACAACTTAAATAAAATAACTCATAGAGAGCTATGCAACGAGTTACTTTGGGTGCAAAACAAAGCTCGTATGATAAATTTACATCTGAAACAATTAAGGTAAAGTTTCACCACCAATTTACTTCTAGAGGGAATGACTCCTTGCTTAGAAGTATATTTGAGGCATATGAGTAGTTTATTGGAATATTATGAACCATAGAAGATAGCCATGGAGCCAGATTTGGAATCTAGGTATGTAAAAATGTGTAGGAAGAGAGAGAAGACACTTGTAGCATACCGAGGTAAAATGGGAAAAACAATCTAAACTTCTTTGGACCATAACTTTCAGGTCAAGGCTTAGATTTGAGAAAATGAATAGTCGATGGAAAGGTCATGAGGAAGAGAAGACACATATCCACCCATAATTTTGAATTGGGTGCTAAAATTAATTAGAAGTAATAAAGTAAATTCTGTAGTAGTAAATAAGTGGAAAATTGCAGCTTGTGAATGTTGTAATTTTTCGTTCAAAACTCAGAATGAGGCATGAGTACAACTAATGGAGAGATGTTTTGGAGAAGAATGTGTTTGAGGAATCACATTTTTACTTGGTGCATTGTGTTCTTCATAAATTTATGTGAAGAATAACCTGCATTCTAATTAATGGAATGTTTTATAGTGTGTTTGTGCTAGCAATAATTATTGCATGCACATTTCTTGAAGAATTAAAGGTATAGGAAAACAATTTTTGTTCTTATATGAGGAAAAGAGTGATATAAGATGCACACAGGTCTTACATCCATGAAGAAGAAATAAAAGGTCTACATGTCATTATGGGAAACATTGAGACAATGTCTGATGGAAGAAGAGATAGGCAAGAGCCTGTAACTATGAGAAGCCTGCAAAGAGAAGTGCAGAGCTATTGTTAAGAACCAAATATCAAAATATCATAAAAACCTTAGAATAAGTACTCCATGCCTTGAAAAAGAGATAAATTCAGATAATAAGCCTCTTCGAGGGGGAAACCTCCTTATACATCACATGAATTCACAAATTCAAGATGATTCCAAATGAAAAGGTCTCGTTGGTATATATAGGAGACTAGGAGGTACAATACCAACTAATGGACCCAAGATGACATAAATAAAATAACAATACTAATGTATGACCCAATTAAGGGGTAATGTGACATGATTTAGGGATTAACATGCCCCTTTCCTTCACACAAGTGTTGTCCTCAATGCTTGAGTAGTTTTGGATGCTTCTGTATAAAAGAATCATCTTCCCATGTGGAATCTTCAGTAGGTAGTTTCTTCCACTTAATGAGATACTCTGAAATTGATCTATTCCTCAACTAGTGAATTCTTGTGTTAGTGATAACTTTAGGCTCCAATATGATTTTTCCTTCCTCGTCAAGTTCTGGAAATATATTTTTGACTGGGATATTATCACCTATAACCTTCTTTAGGCATGAAACATGGAAAACTGGGTGTACTCACGAAGATGCAAGAAAATCCAATTTGTATGCCATAGTACCAATCTTTTGCAACAACTTATAAGGGCAATAATACTTCGGTGATAATTTATTATCATTCTTAGCTTGCTGGAGGGACATCTGTTCGTATGGTTTTAGTCTTAAAAATACCCAATCCCCTACTTCAAAACTTCTTTCATTACGATGCTGATTTGCTTGTTGTTTCATGCGATTCTGTGCCGTGGTTAGGTTGTCCTTTAAGGGTTTGAGAACTTGTTGTTGATGCTCGATGTGATCTTCCACTAATTGAACCTTAGATTTTTATTTTAGAGAAGAACTGATGGACGATGGGTGATATCCATAAAGTGCCATAAATGGTGTCATTTTTGTTACAATATGAGAGGAATTTTTATACCACCATTCTTCCAAGGGTAACCACTTGAACCGTTGCGTTTGTTTATCAAAGACAAAGCGACGATGGTAGCCTTCCATACATTTTTTTCACTATCTCAACTTTTCCATTAGATTGAGGATGATAAGATGAGCTATGATCCAATTGAGTACCCAAACAAGAAAATAATTCTATCCAAAAATGTCCAGTGAATATGGAATCCATGTCACTTACAATAATCTTTGGGCTTCCATGTATCTTTTGAACTGTCTCCATGAATGTGGTAGAAAGCATACTAGATTTGAAAGGATGAGAGAGTGCACAAAAGTGTGTGTACTTGGTAAGTCCATCAACAATCACCATGATGGAACTCTTTCTTTCAGACTTTGGTAACCATGTGATGAAATCCATGGAAACCTCCTCCCAATGCCGACTTGGAATGGATAATGGTTGTAAATGACCTAGGGTGTTAATTGTTTCCACCTTATTTTGTTGGAAAACCAAACATTATGCCACAAACCTTTGAACATTGGTTTTAAGGCCATCCCAAAAAAATTCCCTCTTGACCGTGTGATAGGTTTTTAAAAATCCCGAGTGCTTTCCTATCGGAGAGGTGTGCAATTCCAAAAGTACCTTTTTTTTTTGAGTTGGGAGTTCTTACATAAATATAAGTTGGACGATATCATTATTCCACTCATCCCTTGCTTCTGTTATCCAATCAAGTTGGATGATAGAGATATCATAGAGAAATGCCTCAATATATTCATCCTTTCTTGAGAATGCATTTGCCACAACATTTTGCTTCCCTTTTTTGTATATGATTTCAAAGTCATAACCCAACATATTGCTCACCCATTTTTGTTTCTCTTATGAAGACAGTCTTTGTTCCAAGAAGTATTTAAGACTGTCATGGTTTGTTTCGAACTTGAAGTGCCTACCTATTAGGTAAGGGCGCTATTGATTCAATTCATATAGTATTGCCATCATTTACTTATCATAAATGGGTTTGTGTAAGTCCTTTTCCTTGAGTGGCTGAATTTCAAAAGAAAGGGGCCTTCCTTCTTGCATTAGAACAACACCAATTCCATTTCCCGAGGCATCACATTCCAAAATAAAGGTTTTTGTGAAGTCTCATGTGGTCAAGATAGGAGCTTTGCACATTGCCTCTTTAAGTTGTTCAAAATCTTGAGTTGCCTATGGATTCCATGAAAATGCATCGTTCTTAGTTAATGCAATTAAATGTGTTGCTATTCTTTCATAGTTCCGAACAAACTTGCAGTAGTAACCTATCAAACCCAAAAATCCTCTAAGATTATTCAATGTTTTGGGAATGAGCCAGTCCATCATGGCTTTAATCTTGTGAGGGTCTACCTTGACACCTTCATGAGATAAAATATGACCCAAATACTCTACCTCCACCCCAAAGAAACATTTGGATGGTTTGGCATATAGTTGTTTCTCCTTTAGTAGCTGTAGCACACTGCCAACATGTCAAACTTGATCTTCCCAAGACTTTCTATAGACTAGTATATCATCAAAAAATACTAACACAAACTTTCAAAGGAAGGGATAGAAAATGGAATTCATCAACCCTTGGAATGTGGAAGGTGCATTCGTAAGGCCAAAAGGCATGGCAAAAAATTCATAATGGCCTTCATGAGTTTTGAATATTGTTTTTGGGATATATTCTTCCTTCATTCTAATCTGATGATACCCTGAACAAAGATCCAACTTTGTGAAGTAGATTTATCCATGTAGTTCATCTAACAATTCATCAATGACGAGAATGGGAAACTTATATTTAATGGTGATCTTGTTGAGCTCTCTATAATTTGGAAACATACGCCATGAGCCCTCTTTCTTGATTACCAATACCATCGATTCAGAGTAAGAACTTTGACTAGGTCTAATAATTACAACCTCTAACATTTCTTCAACCATACGCTCAATTTCACTCTTCTGGGAATAAGGGTATCTATAAGGCCCGATGTTAGGAGGAACACTCCTAGGAATTAAGTGAATAAAATGATCATGATCACAAGTGGGTGGAAGACCTCTTGGAATATCTTCAAATACTTTGGAATTCTTATCAATGATCCCTTCGATATCTAGGGGAATAAATGGCTTAGATGTTTGAACATCTAGTGAGCATAGTTTTACAATTACACCTTGATGCCTTTTTTTCAATAATTTTTTCATGCCATTAGAGCTTACCACCTTACTAGGTTTCCCTGTGATACCCCTTAACTCAAATTACTTTCCTTCCAATGAAAATTTCATGAAAATTTCTTGAAAATTAAAATCCACTGTTCCCAATGATTGTAACCATTGGGCACCTAGTACAAAACCAACACCACCCATAGGAATAACAATCATTAGACTATTCATTTCATATCCCCCCATAGTAAGATTTATCTTATGGAATTTTCCTGAGCAATTGATAGTTCCTCTGTTTGCATCATTACTTGAAACTCTGACACTTGATATATAAATCAATTGAGAGCTTTGGCTAATTTACAGTGAATGAAATTATGAGTACTACCAGAATCAATTAAAACTATTACCTTTTTCTTTTTGATATATCCTTTGATCTTGAGGGTTTGAGGAGTGCTAATTCCAGTCAATGCATGACATGATATGGTGGGAGTCATCTCTTCAAAATAAATATCTTCTACATCTTCATCTTGAGATGGTTCTTGTTCTTGTTCTTCTTCCTCTTCACAATCTATGTAGAATAATTTCTTCTCACCACATTTATGTCCATTACTGTACTTGTTGTCTCAATTAAAGTAAAAACCTTTTTCTTTTATTTCCTCCAATTGTTAAGGTGTCAACCTTGTAGGTTGAAGTGGTTTATAATAAGGAATATTATTCTCTTGATAGATGCTGGGGGTGGTCCTTCTAGTATCCACAACCATATTTTTACTTTCAACATTTCTCGCCACTTCGAACACATTCTCCAATTATTTGGGTTCCAAAGGCTAACCTCATGTTGGATGTTATCCTTTAAAGTTACCATGAATACATCAATCATGTGCTCATCTGGAATATCCATTACCTTTATATTCAATCTTTGGAAGTTCTCAATGTGCTCCGCAACTGAACCCTTTTTCTTGAGATTTATCAATTGGATGAATAAGGTATTGATCCTTGTATCCTCATAGTGTGCTATCATTTCTTTCATGAAAATTGTCCAAGTGACAAGTGATTTGTGAGAACAAAGCCATCGATACCACAAAATTTATTAGGTTATGAATATAAGGATGCAATTCGTACCTTTTGTGTGTKACACATTATGTAGATTAAATAATTGCTCCATCTAGTGTATCCATGTGATTGGATCCTTGCCATCAAACTTYCTCATATCAATCTTAGGAAAGTGGTTGGTCTTCAACCCAAAGMTRAAGTTTCTCTAGTCTTGATTTATATTTCTTGTGTCCTCATGATGAATTTCATGGGATACATTGTCACTTTCAKGTGKCCTCTCTATTAAAAAAATTGTCACTTTTAGGAGGCMTCCATCTTAGTATCCATCATCACTTCCATATTAGCTTCAGTTGAATCCATCATCCTTTGTAGTTCATCTTTTGTTACTGCCTTATTTATTAAATAATCTATGTCCTTATGCATTTMTTCACCTTCATCAAGAGTCCAAGTAGGACTATCCGAGGGATTATTTGGTGTATAAGTTCCCTTTTTTGGTGGCATGTTGGCCAAGTATTACTGCAAGGTAGGAATTCCTAATTGGATTAGGCAGAGGTCCTCACAGACAAGGGAGTGTCAGGTGCTATATCTCTTTGATATACATGCAAGGTCCAACAATAGTGCTTGACAAAATTTCTCAGGGAACTAACTAAGGAGGCTTGACCATGCCCTTAGCTGTACTATCTGACTACCCAGGTACTAGAGAGTGATCTTCTCGATGTACTATAGAAACAAGACAGCCAAAAGGCTTACTCGGTTGGTCTCAGGATTCTAGGGGGTCTCCCGATATACAATAGGTACATGGGAGCTCAAATTTGTATTAGTGTTGTCTAATGTGAAACCGTTCAAAAGGGGCCTTCTGATATACTCTAGGTACGTGGAAGAACCACATTGTCCCTAGGTTGTAGCACTAACAAGTAGCGACAACTCCTACATTTAGAGATGTCGTAATACGGATGTACCTAAAAATCCCTAAGATTCTCCAAAATTTATGTGATACTCATTTTATCCCACTTTATTCCACTTTTTGAATCACCCCAATTGGACTTGTAGTAAAAAGAAATACAAATTTCCAAAAAAACAAAAACACACATTTTAAAACCCTGATTTGGAGAATGTTATGCTAGACGATCTTTCTTCTGCTGTATCTCTGCACTTTAGACCCTTCTAAGTATAAATATTTTTCCTGAAGTAGCCTAATGTGTCTTGTTTCGAACCCCACATTTTAGACCAAGATTGGATTCTCCAAGAGAATTTTATGATAACTTTCCCAAGTTGTGCTGATTTTTTTTCTTTTTAGGAGAGAAAACTTGTACAGCCTGCCATGTGTCACTGTATTCACTTTAGAAATTTAAATTCGCACCAGTAAAAGTTTGACCAATGGAACATGTCTTACTCAATTTGGAGGTTTGTAACTTCTGATATAACATTTTTCCCAAGAACACTTGTTTTAGACTGAAATCCAGACCAACCAAAAACCCTAATTTCCTTAGAGAATAACTTTCAAAGTTCAACTGATGCAGGATCATCGCCAACAAAGCACAAACAAAGGACAACTAGGCGCACTAACACACATTTTGAAGAAATTTAAATTTTGAAGAATGTGTATCATGCAAATATTTTGAAAAGAGATTGTAATTAAAGAACGTATTTAATGCTGTAGAGATGGATAAGTCCATGAAGACATCGAATAATGTATTTATTTTAATGTAGCGAAGTGCACTACCGATTCGATGTGATCAATATGATTTGTTTGTCACACATATTTATTGTAATAAATTCTAAGTATTTGATAGCTTTTAATTCGATAGGATAGCTTTAGAGTAGTTGGAGGGAAGAGCTCGAAGAGACCTCTTGTATAAAGCTTTGTATTTTTTCCCTGAGAAGGCTGCTGAGGTTGTTGGCTCTCTAGTTGTTGTTAATTTGTGGAAAGGCTACTGATATATGAGAGTTGAGAGCTACCGAGAAGCAATGTATGAACACATGTATGTTTTAGTTGAATGAATATAATAAAGGAGCATTGTCCCATATGTATGGTGTTGATGTGTCTATTTGAATGAATGAATGGTAGACTTTCTGTTTGTTTGGAATTATCTGTTATTTCTTGTTCTTGTGTTTATGTATGCATTTACATGGCTAGATGTATAATTCTGTAAAGCTTTAGATAAGTTTCAATTGTTTCTCTTCTACGAGCAAGTGCAAGTGTGCATAAGTGTCTGCAAGGAGTGCATTGACAGAGTCTGTCTTGACTCACAAGCTTAGAAGAGATAAAGTGAACTTAGATGTGCAAGGAGTGCATAACATCCACAAGGTGTGCGTGAAGGAATCCAGTTTGACTCAAAAGGTTTTGGAGAGATATCTAGAAGGAAGTTGTCTGCAAGGAGTGCGTGGCCGAGTATTTTGAATCAGAATCTTAGGTGGAATAGAGAACACCACCAATAGAGTGGTTGGATCTCAGAAGAGAACCTATTGCAAAGAGTGCACATGATGAAATTTGACTAAGTGTTAAAAGAAGTATTCTAAGGAGACAATAGTTTATAAAGAACAAGCTCAGGAGGAAGAACAACGAGAAATCCTCTAAGGAAGGAGTCCTTTAGGGTTTCTCTGATTTAGAAAAGTGATATCCATGTAAGAGGGATTGGAATCATTCCAGACCGCTAGATCTGGGAGGAGTTGCACGAAGGTTAGTCGTGAGTTATTTCGAAGGTCAGAGTTTGAGACACTTTGAGGTATTGAAAGGTGGGATCACCGAAATCACGAACTCGTGAGGTGAATCTTAACCATTGGCTGCGAGGAGGCATGTGGAAATAGATTAAGGAGTTTGGAAGTTAGATGTCCGAAGGAAGTAATTATGAAGTGAGTGAAGTTTCATGAAGTCATGAAACCTAAATATAGTTGGACCATCAGATCCAAGGAGACACATGGCAGAGACCCGTGAATTCAGAGAAAGATTTTTTGGGAAGAAACAAAAGAGGAGATCGTCGTAGCCCAAAGTGGAGAAAGGTTGGCCCGAGGTCATAACTCATGGTCACATAGTGAATAAAGAGTCTAGCATGAGAATCGTACTCACAATCGGTGTCGGAAAGCGTTGGAGAGCAGAGTTGTAAGTGGTACGAACTTACACGCGACATCAAGGGGACTTGTGTGAGTGTATAAATTTCTCAGGGTCTGTTGGAGGTCCGAAGAACCAATTTGGTTCAGAGAGTTTGAAGATCCAAGACCAGAAGGTCACAAAATCCCCAAGAGATAAGGGGGGGGGTTTCCATTAAGAGTGGTATTAGAGTAGATTCAGAATTAATTTCTGTAAGTCATGGAGACAGAGAAGTAGGCTGATATCATAGAGTGGTATCAGATACATCAACACAATTCCACCTAGGAGACATGTAGAGCCACCCATAGCTAATAGATCTATGGAAAGGGAGATGAGGGAACTCAGAGAAAGTCTGAATGCCATGGAAACAACACAAATAAGAACACCTGATGATAGAGACATCAGTGATGCAGAAAATGAAGAAGTGGAAGTTGAAGAAGCTGTAGTAGAGGATGCCATGAAAGAGCGCTTGCTGAAAGAAGTTGTTAAGTTTGGATCTAGGGCGAAGATAGACATCCCAATGTATGAGCATAATTTAGACGTAGAAGAATTTCTTGATTGGATACGAGCAATGGAAAAGTATTTCCACTATGAAGATGTCAATGAGGAGAAAAAGGTGAAAAATGCTATCACCAGGTTGAAAGGACATGCAACACTGTGGTGGGATGAACTGTAGGCTAACAGGAGAAGCAAAGGAAAAACATATATTAAGAGTTGGGATCAAATGGTAGCCAAGATAAAGGTGAAACTCATACCCAAGGACTACCAGATAAATCTATTCAGAAGGTTGAAAAACCTGAGACAAAAAGGGATGACTGTGAAGGAGTACATATAGGAGTTATACAGATTGAACATCAAGGCTAGACAAAAAGAGAGAGACGAGAAAAAAGTTTCCAGGTACCTCAATGGCATGAGATATGAAATCCAGGACAAGATCAACATGATGAAAGTAAGGATAGTGGAGGATGCATACCAGATTTCACTTAAAGAAGAGGAAAAGTTGGCCAGGAAGCAGAGTCAACAAAACATAGGTAGAAGCTTGAGCAGAGGCAAAGGAGTTGCCCATGACAAGACACAAAATCCCAAAGGTGAGGTAGAGAAACCACATATTCACTCTGAGGGAGGAGGAAGTTCCCGAGGAAGGTAGAGTGGTGGTAGAAACTCTTTTCCTAGAGAAAGAGGAAGAGGTAGAGGAGGCGAGATAAAGTTTTATGCCTATGGAAAGGTAAGACACATGTCTTGGGAATGCCCCGAGAGAAAGAAATAAGGAGGTGAAGCTCACATTTCAGAAGTGAATAAGCGAGATGTTGAGGCAGAAGGTGCAAAATATGGGAGATATTTGATGATGAGGAAAGTTGTCTTAAAACTAGAGCCAGATATTGAAAAGTCGGTGTAGAGGAATAGTTTGTTTAGGACAACTTGCAAGACTAAAGACATAGTATGCAAGGTGATAATTGACAGTGGGAGCACTGATAATTTAGTATCCATAGATATGGTGGAGAAATTGGAGCTAGAGACTACATCCAACACCATATAAAGTCTCATGGTTGCAGAAAGGTCATAAGGTAACAATCACTAAACAATGCCTGGCTGAATTTAAAATAGGAGGATATAGAGATGAAATTCTATGTGATGTGATTCCCATGGATGTATGTCATGTTTTGTTGGGAATACCATGGAAGTATGACAAGAATGCCATTCATAATGGGAGAAGAAATACTTATACCTTAGAGAAGAATGGTAGGACACATATGTTGCTACCAATTGAAGAGAAGAAAGTGAAGGAAGAAGCCAACACGAGTATACTTCTCATGAGTGGGAAGGAACTCTTGAGTGAAGTTAAGAAATAACATGAGATGCAGTTTGTTGTAGTGAGGAAGTCAAAGGTTATCCTTACAAGTACTTCTATGGAGGAGTTTCCTGAGAAAATATAGAAGATGTTAGAGAAATTTGTTGACATAGTCATGGAAGAGTTTCCAAGTTCATTGTCGTCTATCAGAAGTATCAACCATCACATTGAATTGATACCAGGAGAAAGCGTGCCAAAAAAAAACAACGTACAGATTGACACCTCAAGAGAATGATGAGGTGAAAAGACAAGTTCATGATTTGTTAAACAAAGGGTTGGTTAGAGAAATCTTGAGTCCATGCACAATACCAAATGTGTTGAGTACGAAGAAGGATAGAGGATGGAGAATGTGTACAGACTCAAGGGCCATAAATAAGATCACCATTAGGTACACATTTCCATTGTCGAGGATGGATGAATTATTGGATTGTTTGAGTGGAGAAAACTATTTTTCAAATATAGATTTGAAAAGTGGATATCACCAGATAAGGATGAGAGAAGGTGATGAGTGGAAATCAAACTTCAAGACAAATGAGGGATTGTATGAATGGCTTGTTATGCCATTTGGCTTAACAAATGCCCCAAGTACTTTTATGAGATTGATGAATGAAGTGTTGAAATATTTTATTGGAAATTTTGTGATCGTGTAATAACCAAATAAATTAAACAACCATTTATTTCTACAACATAGCAGTAAAATTCAAAAATTTCTTTATATTGAGCAAAATAGTAAAATTTATCAAATTCCTTTAATTGAGCACATTCACATATAGATTTAACAACGAATATTAAAATTTTCTAACATAATAAAAACAATTACAAAATTTTAAATACCCGAGTCTGATGCTAATAACCCTCCGTTTTTTCGCTTTCCTTCTTGACCGCTGCTGTACTGTGTAAACACTGCCCAAAACCTAGTTCCACCCTGCCAACTAGGTAACTTCCTAGCTCCAGGATATCATATGGATATCCTGGCCCCTGTGCCCAAAACCTTCAGCAACCCCGGTGCCTGTACTGATACAATCCCACTCCAAAACTCCACTCCTCTCTGCAAATCCAAGAGCCCCCCAAAAATCCATCCCCCATCTCCCGTAGAATCATCCTCTCGTAAACCTCCTTCCCCTCCATATCCCTCCTTCACCGACTTCACCCTTCATTTACTTCCCTACCTAACCCATTTATTACCTTATCTTCTCATAATTAATATCTTACCCCTTTGAATTAATATCTTATCCCTTTGAATTAATTCTTATCCCTTTCTGTGTACATAACTCTCCTTTTTCTTTTTTCTTTTTTTATTTAAACAATATAACTTATTATCCCTTTTAAATTTAATTCCCAAGTTATTGAATATAATAGGTAGTTAATTAATTAATTAATTAATCAAACTTGTAACCTTTAATTAATTAATAAATATTTAATTAGTATCTTTATACCAATCTTGTTTAATTAATACCATGTTAAGACAATTAATCCCCTAATTAATTTTTGCTTAATAAACCTTAAACATT
>JZKD02S1564445.1:141652-161344 GCA_000966675.3 Picea glauca
GTGTGCACCGCCTAGAGAATTCATGGGTGTCAGACCTCATCCTGATCCTGATGAAGGTAGTTATTGAAAATGGGGGTGGTGGTTGAGACCTCGTATCACCCCATAAATGGAATGCATGGAGAGAAGGGTCGTGGGGGCCGATTATTAGTCCAAAAATCCTTGGTGGATGGATTTTCTCCCAGATCCCACACTGAGATGAGATCATGTTTGACATAAGAAGGATTGCACAGTCTAACAGAGTAGGCACCGACTAAAAACTTTGAATGCAATGGTCCGATCACACTCCTGGTGGTTGCAACAGTTCTGAGTATAAGTAGTTAGTTTTGATATTTTGTTATGGTGGAATGGTTGAGCTAGGATCCCTGCTATTGTAATATTTTGATGAAGAACACTGGTTCTTTGGTTATGTCTTGATTTGAGACTTCTTGATTAATATAAGTTAGCTTTCTTAATCCATCTTATTTGCCTCTGATACTAAGAGATTTCATGATTGACTGATTCACATGTATTGTTGTGACTGTATTATGATGAATATTTGATTATAATGCTGTTATGATTTCTTTTAATTTCCTTGAAATTTGAATCCAAGAGGATCTTGTGTTTAAGTTTTTCTTCCTTAGGCTACTGTAAGGCCTGATGTTCACGACATACCTCTACACTTTTCTCACCAAAGTCTTCCTCCTACTCACCTTTACTCCATCTTACTAACTGAAGTTGATCCAAGACCTCATTTGCTTGCGCATACCAGTCCAGATCTATGAGTTAGAATGTTATTTTCATTGAGTCTTCTCCATTTGGCCTCTTAAAACTCATTTACATTTACTGTATAAACTAATGGGTACTGGGATTACCTTATATGCAATTTGAGGGTGACTTCTAGTGCTAACATTTCTTGGCACCGTTGCCGAGGAACGAATAGAAGACATTTCCCTAGGATAGAACGACAAAGAGCTTCTGATTCTGAAGGTGCATCATATATCAAAACCATTGAAGATTGCAGTTTGCACCTGGTGACTCCACAATCAAAGACTCCATTGGGGAGGACCTCGTTGACAGAAAGATGACCATACCAAAGGGGAAGACCAGGTATCATTTTATGAGCTTTCTTCATGAAATCCTATTTTTCTTTATCAACTCATTTCTCTCTTTCCCTTTATATATAAAAAGGATTATCCTCTGCTTTGTCTACTCAGATGATAATAAGCCTTCCTTTGTTTATCCATCCTTGGAAGAAGAAGAAATTCCCTCTTCTTGTGTTGTAGATGCTGATCTTGTGTCTTCTCCTCAACATATTCATAAAAGTGAGATTTGTATTGGATTTCCTCGTGAAATTGATCACCCTTGTAGCCTTGAGGGGGTTGAAAATGATTCAAAGCCTTCTCAGATCTCATTCCCTTCCATTATTACTGTCGAGCCTGTCCATATTCTTGTTAAACCTCATATTTATCCCACCAGTTTTCAAGCTAAGATTAGAGACAAGATGTTTAAACCTTTAAGGCTACCACTTGACCTTCATCCTTATCGTCTTTATTCCTTTGAGTATCTTCCTCGGTTTTATGGGGAGGATCATGTTACAACTGAGAGGCACTTGGAGGCCTTTGAGAAATTTGTTGATCAGTTTGAGATTGTTCATGAGGATGTTACCATGAGGTTGTTCTCACATTCTTTGTCTGGAGATGTTGCTATGTGGTTTAAATGTTTGGGAGCCAGTTCTATTGGTTCTTGGATTGAGCTATGCAAAGTTTTTTAAAGTGTTGGGGTGAGAACAAGTCCCTTGATCAGTACTAGTTTGAGTTTAATGACTTGAGGAGAGGGGAAGAGGAAGCCTTGGATATCTTCAACAAGAGGTTTTACAATGTTTATCATAGTATGCCTATGGAGATAAGACCCACAGAGACTGCTACCATGGTGTACTATGTCATGGATCAACATCCAGAGCTGGTCCTTTTCCTGAGAGAGAGGAAATATTCATCATTAAGACACCTGTTTGAAGATGTTGAAGAAGTCGAAGAGAACATTAGGGCTATCAAGGGGGTTCATATGCAAGCATATATTGGAAAATTGCATGTGCCTGAGGAAGAAGATTGTCAACATGTTTCAAATTATGAGCAAGAAGATAGTGATTATGAATCGGAGCCGAAACAACAACAAGGAAAAGAGAATGCAACTGTTGATGATCGAGAGTTTTTTTTGAAGGAGCAGGGAGGTTTTTTATTTTCAAACAGAGAAGAATTTACAAAGGAGCAACCTGGTCTTCTAAAGCAGCCAGGATTCTGTCACACGATTCATGATCCTATGGCTATATACATTGAATCATATGTTTCAGATTTTGAGGATTTCCAAGAGAATACCATAGATCCTTTTCCTTTATACATTGAGGAAAAACATTGTGTGGAAATCTTCCATTCTGTGCCTATAGAAGACAAAGAGCATAGATTTCCCATGGTTCCTATTTATGATGATTATGATTCTGATCCTTGAGAGAGTCATGAAGAAGAAGAGGGAGAACCAAATGTGTAGTTCATATCCTGCCCAGATCCTGCAAATGAGCAACCATCACCTAGGATCAGTTATCCTACATCAACCGTTCCCTCACCCGTGCTTTCCAGAGACATTCAACCATGTGTGAGCAACTATAAGACAAAGCATGTTTTCTGTCACCAACCCAGTGGATTTTGTCATTTTCTCTATGAACCTGTAAGGGATTACATGGAGTTTCATTTCCTTCATGTCTTGGAGATGCTTAGATTTATCTTGACTTTAACACTGGGAGGAGAGATGAAAAGGGTAATCATTTTACTGTCACAGTTGCATTGTTTTTATTTGATCAGTGACAGAGTAAACAAGTTTGCAGCTAGGGAGTTTCTTGAATGGATATGGTAGAAGTTTGACTTCACCTAGTGCTTTGTAAAAATCAATTAGTCTAGGAATGTACATAAATAATGTCCTCCTGGAGCCCATGTATTTTTCTTTCATTTTTAGGATAGTGTGCTTGTCGGCCTTTAATCCTCAACATGATGTTTTTTGAGCATGAATCTATAGACCAATGCAGAAGGCGACTGGAACTACTTGTTCTTGGCAGCTCGCAGGGAGCATGCCATCCCCTGTGGAGCCAAATTTTATCACATATAGTTTTCAAGGGCAATAGGTTGTCCAAGTTTTTGGTTTGCATATGAAGTGTTTGAGCACACCATGCAGAGAAACTCATTTCGAGCTTAAAATACAAACAAGCGGGCTCAATTTTGCGATGGTAGAGATCCCCTGTGAGGATCAGATTGGCGCCCCTACCCTCCCCTGGGTATTCAGAGTTTCAAAATTGCACAAAGTATAGTGCCATGAAAAGAGCCGAAGCCTGAAGCAAGATGAGCCATTGATCTTGAAGGGATCACGTGGCGTCCGATCCAAGTGTTCAGTAAAATAAGCTTCAATAGTTTTGAAGTAGGAAATGTGTAAAACTTCTGAAGGGCCGAAGCCTAAAGTCCCGAAGTGAGTCTAGAACATCCGTCAACGGGGAAACGTGGAAACCAATCTCTCACTTCAAGAATTTTCCTTCGAGAAGCTCTTCATGTTTCACATTCAAAAGCGTCGAAGTCCTGAAGACCCAAAACGCCGAAGAATGTGACGCACTCTCATCAGGCATGACGTGTCGCACTCTTTGCAGGTCATTATGTCATGGCCATGTCACCCTTCTTATCATGACACATCAACAGACGTGACATCATATGATATCATCTAGACCACCCATCAGCGGGGACATGTGGCTGAAATCTGTGAGCTCGAAATAAAGGCTCGAAGTAATCCTCCATCGTTCAATTCATGAGGACACGCGTCAGTATATCGCCACCTCTGGGTAAAGGCCTTTAGGAGCCCAGGTTTGAGATTTTATTTTCCCGGAGTCCAGAGACTCAAAAAGCGTCTCAGCCGTCGATATCAAGGAGCCATGTGTCATCAAATTCTCAGCTCCTGAGGTTTTACTTGGAGGGAAATGGAGTTGAGAATTGAAATTCCCGAAGGCCTATTTGTGAAGCAAATCTCGATCATTTTTTTGAAGGGGAAGATCCGATCCGTCAATATAAAAAGCATGATAACTGAGCTATTGATTAGAGGGCCTAATATTAAATCACAAGATCAAAGGTCATGCCAAATTGTGGGGTCGGAAGGTGCACACTTTTTAAAATATTAGGGGTGGGCCACAATCGAAACTGTGGTTTTTAGAAAGGGACGCGTGGCGGTTCATGGTGAATTGCGGGGACAAAAGTGGTTTTCTTTCAGACCACCCTTGGTAGCGCTCACAATCATGCAATTGTGTAGGGTCATGACCCTAGGTCACATTGAATATGGAGCGATGGAGAGAAGCTGCGCCAAAGGCCGAAAGTACTTGTATTTGGTCATAAAATAAGATCTGCTTGGCCTCGAGGAGTCATGATTTAATCGAAGAAGTTGTGTGAACTTCCTAGAACATTCATGGGTGTCAGGCCTCATCCTGATCCCGATGAGGGTAGTTATTAAAAATGGGGGCGGTGGTTGAGACCTCATCTCACCCCATAAATGGAATGTGTGTAGAGAAGGGTAGTGGGGGCCGATTGTCAATCCAAAGCTCCCTGGTGGACGAATTTTCTCACAGAGCCCACACTGAGCCAGGATCATGTGTGATGTAAGAAGGCTTGCACAATCTGACATAGCAGGCACTGATTGAAAGCTTTGAATGCAATGGTCCGATCACACTCCTGGTGGCTGCAACAATTTTGAGTATAAGTAGTTAGTTTTGATATTTTTTTATGGTGGAATGGTTGAGCTAGTCTCCCTGTTATTGTAATATTTTGATGAAGAACATTGGTTCTTTGGTTATGTCTTGATTTGAGACTCCTTGATTAATCTAAGTCATCTTTCTTACTCCATCTTATTTGCCTCTGATACTGAGAGAGTTCATGATTGAACGATTCACATGGATTGTCATGACTGTATTATGATGAATGTTTGATTATAATTCTATTATGATTTCTTTCAGTTTCCTTGAAATTTGAATCTAAGAGGATCTTGTGTTTAATTTTTTCTTCATTAGGCTGCTATAAGGCCTGATGTTCATGATATACCTCTACACTTTTCTCACCAAAGTCTTCCTCCTACTCACCTTTACTCCAACCTACTACATGAAGTTGATCCAAGATCTCAATTGCTTGCGCATACCAGTCCAGATTTCTGAGTTAGAACGTTATTTTCATTTAGTCTTCTCCATTTGGCCTCTTAAAACTCATTACATTTACTGTATAAAATTATGGGTATTGAGCTTACCTTCTATGCAATTTGAGGGTGAGTTCTAGTGCTAACACACGTGATATCAAGGGGACCTGTGTGAGTGTATAAATTTCTCAGGGTCTGTTGGAGGCCCGAAGAACCAATTCGGTTCAGAGAGTTTGAAGATCCAAGACCGGGAGGTCGTAGAATCCCCAGGAGAAAAGTGGAGGGTGTCCATCATCAATGAATCAAGGGATGGGATTTGTATAGAAGATACTTCAATATTCCTCCTTTGTAATGCAAAAATTTTAGAACTTGAAACCAAGATGAAAAAATTGGGAGCACAAATGCCAAGAAGACCTGTTTCAGACTAGTATAAAACCCTAACTTGAAAAAAATGTATCTACAAAAATATAACGAAACAAGATATGAATTTTGGACCCAATTTAGTTCTATATGTCGCCTCTACACAATATAAATTTCAGATACATAAACCTTCTAGAAAAAAAAGTTTTTAGCGAAAATTCCAAGAAGACTTATTTTGAAGAAGCTAGTCCTGAGGATTGTTTAGCTTTGATACCAAATTTTAAGAACCAAATATCAAAATAACATAAAAACCTTAGAATAAGTAATCCACACCTTGAAAAAGAGAGTAATTGAGATAATAAGCCTCTTCGAGGAGGAAACCTCCTTATACATCACATGAATTCACAAATACAAGATGATTCCAAATGAAAAGATATCCTTGGTATATATAGGAGACTAGGAGATACAATTAAAACTAATGGACCCAAGCCAATATAAATAAAATAAAAATACTTGTGTAATATACCCAAATTAAGGGGTAAGGTGCCACACTTTATGGATTAAAAGATATAGGGTCGATAATGAAAAGATCATGAAATATAAAGAGGAAATAGTTTAGAGCATGAATATGTTGCAGAAGAAAGTACATAATTTTTTTGGCACAAGACAAGAATCTAGTGCAAGGAAAATATAAGCATCTATATCTCATGATAGGAGATATTATCATGGATGATATAGAAAATTAAGGAGTGCTAGCAGGCATCAAAATCATCATTCCTAGGGCACTCAACCAAAAGAGAATATGTACGTTCAAGGTCGGAAAGCATCCCAAGTATGTCTCCTATCAGACATAAGAGGAGGAGACATGGGTCAGATAACTTGCAAGGGGAGATAAGGAAAATTAATCCACCATAATTTGATGGAGAGAATAAGAAAGGAGAAGATGAAAAAACATGGATGTTGGGAATGAGGAAATATTTATAGGTACATGATTACTAATATAATATAGAAGCCAAAATTTCATCCTACCATCTTCAAGTATAGGCATCTATGTGGTGGGATCGACTGAAGCAATTTAAGCACTTAAATGAGAAGAGAATTATTTGGAAGTAGTTTAATAAATATTTTCAGTAGTAGTACTTTTTAAGAGCAATATTATGAAAAGAAGATGCAAGATTTATTTGAACTCAAATTCGGGAACATAACCATGGATGAATACGAGACAAATTTATTGGAACTTCTCAGGTATGTGAGCTTCGTCATATATGAGAAGGTCAAAATTCAGAGGTTTTTGAGCAAAATTCCATCCTTCTATAAAGATAGAATTTAGTTTGATGAGCCCAAGAGTTTGTAAGAATCCATAAGGAAAGATAAGAATTTATATGAGTAGAATAGAGGAAGGAAAACTTTCCAAAAGGATTGGGATGAGAAGAAGAAAGGAAATATGGGTCAACAAAATAAAGGATTCAAGCCACCTTTCATAAGGAATAGATATCAAGCATGCCAACAAGGGAAGCAATCTCAATGTGATCGGAAAATTACAAATTCCTTGGTAAATAGGCCTAGACAACAACCCATAAAGTGTTGGGGATGTGAAGGAGATCACATGTATACAAATTGTTATCATTGAGGACATAAGATGAGGACTATGCATAACATTGTTGGCATAGGGGCAGACCCAGGGTTCAACGCTTAAACAATGCACCAACAAAACCATAACTACTGGCCCTTTTGGAAAGACTTGCGAAGAAGATGAAGTCTCACCCGAGGTAGAGGCAGGGGGGTTGCAGGACTCAAGTGTCTACGACCTAGATGGGACACAGATATGTGATTACACACTTCAACATAACACTTAGCCAATAATATGCATTCAACATAACACTTAGCCAATAATATGCATTCAACATAACACTTAGCCAATAATATGCATTCAATTATGATTCTTATTCACATTGCAGATTAACCCTAACTGTAGATCAACACAATAGTAATCAATATTAAACACATCTAAGCATTCAACACATAGCATCTGAGTAGATCTAGCATTTATTCATATATCAAGCACTAAGCATCAATGGATCTACCTATCATACATCCAGAACAATACACTAAGCAAATATAAACATAACCATCATGAACACATAGCACAAAGCACAATAACACAGGATATACGTGGTTCACCCCAGTGTGGGGCTACGTCCACCAACTCTTCGTCTTCTCTATTGATCTTCAAGATTCTTACATTCCTTTGATCCTATGCACAAATCCACAGAGACAACTTCACGAGAGACAGGAGATCCACGTGCACCTCGCGAGACCCTCCTTCCTCAGATTAGGTCAAGGCACAAAACCAACTACAACCACTTCCACTTAGCTCTACAAGTCTCACATATAGTATGCACAAAACATTCACAACTATTCACACTTAGCAAACTTCACAGGTTCTTGCACAAAGCCGATCAAAAATACTCCTTACATTGCTTAGTTACTTATTTATACATTACAAAAGAGGCCTAAACATGGGTAAACCCATGGGACAACATCCCATACCTATTACATAAACCCTAAAACCCAAAAATCCCACAAAAGGGGTGATATACCGCAATATTCACTTCACCTGGGTGCTCCATCTTCGACCAGCCTGTCGAAGTGCCAAAAATGGTCAAACATGACCAGTGTTTCCTCAAAACTTGGTCAAGGGCCAACATACATCAATAAAGAGAAGACAATAGAGGATGTGGGCATATGTACGCCAAGTACTTATGCAACCTTGGACAATATACAAGAAGACTATCAATCCCACATGATTGAAGTGGAAGGTAAGATTGATAAGCATCCCATAACTATTTTAATTGATTCTCAATCTAGTCATAGATATATAGATCCAAATCTAGTTGAAATATTTAAATTGAAGAAATGTAAACATGAAAAATATTGGTTAGTTAAGCTAGCTACTGGAACAAAGAGAATAATTAATGAGCTTGTTAGTGATTGCCCAATAAACATGAACGAAGTCAACACTAAGGCAGATTTGAACATCATACTACTTGGGTCTTATGACTTCTTGATTGGTATGGATTGGCTAGAAAAACATCGTTCTGTATTAGATTTTTATAATAAGGTATTCACATGTCTTGATGAGGAAGGGGATTCAAGGACAATGCTAGGTATTCCAAGGCCTATATTTGTCTAAGAGACTTCAACATTTTAGTTGAAAATAAGTTTTAGGAAAGGGTGCCAGATATATGCAACCCACATGGAAGAGTCAATTAAGGATAATAAGCCAAGTGTTGAAGACTATCCCATCTTGAAAGAGTATGAATATGTGTTTGGGGAGTTTCCAAGATTTCCACCATAGAGGGATATATATATATCTATTGATTTAATTCTTGGAACTTCCCCAATGTCCAAAACTCCCTAAAGAATGAACACACTATAGATAAAAGAGTTGCAAATGTAGCAAGAAGAGTTGTTAAAGATAGGGTACACACAACCAAGTTTTTCTCTTTGGGGTGCCCTAGATTTTTTTCTCAAGAAAAAATATGGAGCACTTAGGTTATGTATTGACTTCAGATAATTGAACAAGGTTATAGTTAAGAATAAATATTCTTTTCCAAGGATTGATTACCTTTTTGATCAATTGAAAGGAGCAAAGATATTTTCCAATATTGACCTGAGGTCAGGTTATGATCAAGTGAGGATCATAGAAGAGGTCACTAACAAAATGACCTTTAGGACAAGGTATTGACACTATGAATTTGTAGTGGTGTCTTTTGGGTTGAAAAATGCACCCAATACATTTATGTGTTTAGTGAATGGGGTGTTCAAAGATTTTTTGGACAAGTTTGTCATTGTATTCTTGGAAGATATTATTATCTATTCCAAGGCAACGAGGGAACATGAGCAACATTTGAGGATGGTGCTACAAGTTTTGAGAGAGAACCAATTGTATGCGGAGTTAAGTAAATGCACTTTTTATCAAAATTAGATCCATTATTTGGGTCAGATCATCTAAGAAGATGGCATACCAATGGATCCAGAAAATATTGAAGCAATCAAAAGTTGGCAAGTGCCAACACACATTTCAGAGTTTAGATCATTTATGGGTCTATCTAGTTATTATAGGAGATTCATTGTGAGACTCTCCAATATTTCACACCCAATAACATATTTGCAAAATAAGGGGTTAAAATTTGAATGGAGTGCCAAGTGTGAAGATAATTTTAAATGCTTAAAGGATTTACTAACTAGTGCACCTATTTAAAAGTTGCAGATCCATATGAGGATTTTGTTGTGTGCACAAATGCATGTAAGGAAGGGCTCAATGGAGTCCATATTAAAAATGGACATGTAATTTGTTATGAGTCCATAAAATTGAAGGAGCATATGATACACATGACTTAGATTTAGAAGCCATAGTACATGCTTTAAGGATGTGGAGGCATTATCTTATTGGTAGAAACTTTGAATTGAGGACAACCATAGTGGTCTGAAATGCTTGTTCAAAAGGCCAACAATAAATGCTAGACAAACTATATGGCTGGTATTTCTAAGTGAATATGAATTTTACATCAATCACATAAATGGAAAAAAGAACAAGGTGGTTGATGCACTCAACAAAAAGGTGCATAAAATGCATGCTACAACCATTAGTTTGTACACGAAAGTTTTAAAAGATAGAATTCTAGAGGCTGCAACAACAAAACAACATTATGTGAATGCTAAAGAAATACTATAGAAAAATAATGTACAACATAAATATAAGTATTACAAACTAGAAAATGTTGGAATTCTCTTATTCTGAAATAGAGTTTATGTCCCCAATTCTTAGGAATTGAGAAATCATATTTTAAAAAAGATGCACAATGTGTCATACGATGGGCATCCAAGATACCATAAAACTATTACAGTCATAAGGGTACAATATTTTTGGCTTGTTATGAAGAGATATGTCACTAATTATTTGGTCGGATTCATGGAATGTCAGAAGGTAAAGGCTGAGCACAAACATCTAGCGAGATTGTTGAAGCCATTGTCCATTCCAGAATGGGAATGGGAAGTTGTTACTATCGATTTCATTACCAAATTTACTAGGACAACAAGTAAACATGAATCCATCCTACTAGTGGTGGAAAATATTACAAAGGTTGCACATTTCATTCTGGTAAAAGTAACTCATAAAGTAGCTAATATTGCAAAAATTTATATGAAGGAAATTGTTAGGCTACATGGTGTGCCCAAGGCAATAATGTCAGACCGAGATCCCAAGTTCACTTCCATTTTTTTTTATTTAAGGGATTTGGGATCGATATGAATTTCAGTACAACATATCACCCAGAGTCATATGGGTAGACATAAATAATTAATTGGATAATTGAAGATACGTTGAGAGTGTAAGTAATGGACAAGCCTTCTAGGTGGGAGGAAAATATCCATTTAGTTGAGTTTAATGATAATAAATGGTATCAAGAATCATTGAATATGATCTTGTTTAAATCATTATATGGCATAAAATGAAACACACTAGTAAGTTGGGATAACCCAACAGACAAATCCATAATTGAGTTAGAATTTTTAAAGGAAATGGAAGAATAGATCAAGAAGAATTTGAAAGTTGCATAAGATAGGAAAAAAAGTTACGCCGATAAAATAAGAACACATAGAGAATTCAAAGTGGGAGATAATGTGTTTTTAAAAGTTAAATCCAAAAGAAGCTTGCTGAAATTGGGAAGTTTCCCATAGTTGGCAGTGATATATTGTAGGCCTTTTAATATATTAGAAAATATAGGGCTAGTTGCATACATGCTAGCATTATCTGAATCCATGAGAGTTGATAATGTGTTCCATGTGTCTTTATTAAAAATTATACATATGATCCTAATCATGTGATTTATTGGAATGTGATCCAGGTGGAACATGAAGACTATTTCTGGGTGGAACCAATGCACATCCTAGACTAGAAAGTCAAATTTCTCAGGAAAAAGTCCATCAGCTTGGTAAAGGCTTAATGGACTTGATATGGTCTTGAATATCCTATGTGGGAGCACGAGGAAGCAATGCAAAAATCACACCCACAATTTTTTGTAAATTTTGAAGGAAATTGAATGCACATTTGTACATAGGCGATTGAAGAATCCATTTTGGAAGCTCGATTTCCTTGAGCCACTATTGTAGGGTAAATGAACCTTCCATGACCCTTAGGCTCTTCCTAGAACTAAGAAAAAATAAATATGTAAACGATATATTTTCCTTGATTTAATTCAGACACGAAAAGGTTCTACAAGTAGATGGAATGGAAGGATTACTTGGTGATCTGACGACTAACCTTGCACGCTCCTTAGCTATTAGCTTCTACAAATATGCCCTTCACTATTACCAACTTAGATATGCACACATGGAGACACAAAAACCTTTCACAATATCAAAGTAATCATGTATACATTAATGATAGATCTAATAATGTATCATAACACATGAAAAAAACAATTCTCCACAAGGAAATATAACAATTACATACACATCTAGGTAGAGGGAAACATCTTGTACATATTCTATTGATAAAAAAAATGGATTACACCTTACAAAGAAGTTGATGTAGTCCTTTCCCAAGTTCCTTGCCTAAGATCTATAATCAAACTGCTAGAATAAGTTTGCTTTCTTCTTGCTCCCCCCCTTTTCCCATGAGAGACCCCCATTATTTATAGGATACTAGAGATAATATCAAAGGGTAGTTTCAATAAGATCTCCATGCCCAAGATGAAAATATTCTCTAGGTCGAACCACAAAAAATCTGGGGTTTAATATAATCTCGTGAAACTAATCCTAAATAGGAAGTAACATACCCTTTTGCGGCTTGCATGCTTGTAGGGAGCGATCAATTTCCCTTTGCAAGTGGTCAATGAGAGACCAACACTTTCCGGTCACGTGTTGTAAAAGGGAAACCAACGACCAAGCAAAAAGGTACTGAAAACTCAAGGGAAAAGTGGTATGATTCATTGTTTCAGACTACCAACCTCTGGATGATTCCCATCTAGTGCTCACATAGAAAATAACTATTTAAAAAAAACAACTATGAGAATTCCCATTCAATCGATGCGTGGGTTGAGGGGAAAAGAGAGTTGTTGGTTGGAATTGTTGTGTGAGTCATTAAGTTGCAGAATTGTCAAATATTCTGATGTAACCTTTTTATAGATGTCAATGTGTAAATTGTATGGTTATATGCATTGAGGATAGTGCAGTTTGTAGAGGGAGGGGAATGTAACATCCCTATTTTCAAACCCCAAACTAGCGATGTATATTGTAAATGTAATTTATGGCCAAGGGCCAAGAGATGTAATATGTAAATGATGTAAATTGAATATAATGAATAAAATGTATCGCTACCTGTAGATGGACACATACAAATATTTGGGGGGTTAGTTTCCACAAGAGAAGGAAGGGGTCCAAGGGAGGGGGGAGAGTTTATCCATGTATATTAAACCCAATCAATTTCTTTCTAAATTATCCTTACCATGAACCTTTCATTATCTATTGAGTGTTCTAAAGCCCAATCATTGAATTCATGTAAGAGGGTGGGTGTGAGAAGTAACATCCCATAGTTATTGAGAGCATGGGGGTTGAGTAAATTAGCTTGGGGAAGAGTGGAAGTCAAGAAAGCAAGAGAAATAGGGTAAATTTGTATGGGTAGGAGAAAGAATTATACATTCATGTTATTGCATAGAGAGCTATTTTTTACATGGAGTTTCTGGATAGCAAAGAAGTTCTGAGTGTTGAAGCTTGAAGAAAACTATTGTGGGCACGTTTGAAAACTATTTGGAGCTATAATTTCATGGATAAAGATGCTGCAAGCATGTGTGAGTAACATTCTATTCGACATTCGTTAAGGGAAGCAAGCATTTTGCTGCTGGGAAATTTCTGAGGTCCCAATAGAGAGATTTCCTTTCCAACCTATGCTGGAAGCCTTGGAGGGGAGTGGAAAGGCCTGAGGGATTGTGAGTAGTGAAGGGGGATTCCATCCCTTGGGTTGTGTAGGTTGTGGGGAAGAGAGTTGGTGGACTGGAATTAGTTCTGGCAATTGACTATTGAGAGGGGAACATTAGCCAACCATAGGGACCACCGTCTCTTGTGGATTCATAGCCCCATATCGAGAGTGAGTTGTTGTTGAGAACTGAAACAATAGGTCTATGGTTGGGAGAAATGTCTGTCCTCTGTATTGGGTTGCATATTTCATAAGATAAGTGTTCTTATTTATTGTGGTATTCATGTTAAATGCTTATATAGTTGTTGTGCATTTTACTTTGGTTTATCTTGTCTATTGTTCCTTGTTGTGAGTAGAAAGATGCATTCAAATCTCTATTTTATGGTCAAATGATGCTGTCTGTTTGTATTTAGTTTCTAATGTGCACCGTAAGAGTATTTTCATCTACATTTTTATTTAGTATGGACAGACGAATGAGCTTGAATTTCATGCTGTGTATTAATTCCACATTTAGAATTGGTAGCATTAAATTTTTATTGGGTCATTTTAGCAGTGACGTGACCTGACTTGGGGCTGGGTACATTACATGATAGGTTGTAGAAAATGTTGGTAAATCCAAGATGGAATATTTTAGTTTCCATTTATCATTACCTACAAGTATTGGTGCACATTTGATTGTGGCACTTCACCATGTTTTTTACCCTATGGAGAAAAGACAAATTTTGAGTATTTATGCGCAACATAAATTTTTCCATGTCAAATAAAAAATTTGGAACTTTAGAAAGGTTTGTAATGACTAAAGACACACTCTCCAATTTGAATCATTTAATTTTGACTTGTAATGAAGGTTGGGTGTGTATTTCAATGAAGTGGGCCAAAATTGCTTTGCTTCACTAAAATGCATGCCCATGCTTCATTTCTTGTTCAATTTGAGTGATTTAAATTGGAGAGCGTGTTTTGTCATTCTTGAACTTTATACATTTCAATATTTTCAACTAGGTCCTTAAAATTTTATACTTCATATTTCCTTTAGCATGCATAATTTTTCTTTGGTGTATATTTTGTCAAAGTTTTGTAAAAGTGGGAAAAATAGGTAAGTAGGTATTTTGATAGAACCAAAAAATAAGTAAATAGGAATTTTGATAGACCTAGAAAATAAGTAAGTAGACTCTAGGATAGAGTTTTTTTTTTATCATACGACCTTAATGCACTTTGTATTTTTCATTTTTTATAGAAAAATATTTATTATCTTGCCTTTTTTTTTTGATTGGCGGAATCAACAACTAGTCAGGCATGTACTCGCATTACATGTGGTCGTTTTATCCAACTTCTACCACTATAAACTCCAAGCATGCCAATGCGTCCCCTCAAGCAGAACACAAGGTAAGTCAAGGGTTTCGAACCAATGACTTCACATAACAAAGTGCCTTAATGATACACTCCATCACCAACTGTTCTACACCCCAGGGGCTGCTCGTGTCATATTTTCAAAATAAAGGCAAAATGGGGTTTTGATGGGTAGTGGTTATTTTGAAATACTGAGTTGGATTTGAATACTTATAATGAAGGAATAAGGGGTCCTAAATGTCATCATGTGTATGTGATTCCATTTATTACATATTAGGGAACTATTGATCTCTTTTCATATTAAGGACAAGAGACAACCTTGTAGGGTATTTTATGAAAATTCAAAAATACCCTCTACATTTTTAAATATGTGTTGCTCCTATATTTCTCACTTAGATAAAACTATGACCAAATTTATAAACAACGGTTTTATCATTCATCACAATAATTCCTAAGAGTGGAATAGGAAAATAACAAATGAAAAGAACAAATTTTAAATCATAAGGAAATAAAACAGTTCATAACATTGTCTCATATCCGTCTCCATAATCATGGCAAGACACAACAATTTATCTGAAGCAAAACATACAAAACAAAAAGCAACAAAGAATTGTCCCTTTAGAGAACTTTAAATGATTTGGAAACATTCATATTATAGGGATGTAAAGGAACTCATTCTCGAGATTTCATGCTTAACAGAAGTTTGAAACCACAAAAGTTATGAGTCCCCAAGGTAGCTCTTTGTAGGATTTCAAAAAATAAGTACAAACTGAGTGTTCAATATCAAATAAAATGTGTGCAATGATTCAACACTACAAAATTTCTGTGATATTTAAATGAAAAATAGGAAATGTGTTAGCTCTAGTGGGTTGGGACGTGTTTCCCATGGACTGTATATTAGGAAGAGACAACCTGGAAGACAAAAAGAGGAAATTAGAAATCGATCTCTCAAACAACACTACTTGAATGATGAAACTGGATGATTTGCAAACTAGGAAAGAGAAGCAAAAAGAGAGTTGCTTCAGACAAGCTTGTACTCACAAAAATGGAAGTGAAGAAGCACTATATGTGCCTCTTTTTATTTTTTTTATATAAGAGAGATCATGTCCAGTGGAATTGTCACAACCATTTCTTTGATATTCAATATTACGGTGGGTTATTGATTAATTTTAATGCACTGCTAAGCCACTCTTGAATATAGTCACATAACCGTGCCATGATGATCTCTTGTTTTACCTTGATTCCAAATAAATC
Organism: Picea glauca; assembly: GCA_000966675.3. Lineage (NCBI taxonomy): Eukaryota > Viridiplantae > Streptophyta > Pinopsida > Pinales > Pinaceae > Picea > Picea glauca. The sequence continues at coordinate 157,773 of JZKD02S1564445.1, forward strand.
ATCCTCAATTCTCTTCAACATGTCTTATTGTTGATGCACTATGGATGATTGATCTTCATTATCATTCACAAAATTGACCAACCATTGTCAGAGCTCTTCTTATGGAATGTTTTCCATATCATCAAATTTCGTTCCCCATGCGACCCTTAGTACACCAAGTTCCATTTCCACTTGCTCTTCACTACATTGAGTCTTTATTAAAAGGGTACCTTCAAGCTCCTTTAAAATATCAAGAACTTTTAAAAATACTGTACTTTTTTTTCCTCATCAGGGAATCACAGGTGGAGCTCAATTTTCAGAGAGTACCTATTATCCCGAACCAACCAACTTATATTTTCTATAGCCTATTTTTAGAACAAGGTCTTGCTTCCATCTCACAAGATCATCCATATTTGATATTCATGTGATGAATGTGCTTACTACATTCTTATAGAAATGCTCATCATTCCACAAATATTCTTGCAGATATTCCCTTAGATCCTGAATCCTTCTAGCTATGATACCGACTTTCATATCTATTTCCCAACCTTCCCGCATAATGCCAAGTCTCTTATCAATATTTTCAGCCACATATCTTTTGACACCTACAAAGAAGTTTTGAAACCTTAGTGACTTTGGAGCATGATCCAACCATTTCTTCAAGGACATTGTAATACAACTTATTGTATATTACAAAGTCCATTAATTATTAGTTATATCATTAATGTAAGGTCATGTTCATTGGAAAATATGGATGTGACTATATTCATTTTTGTGTACAATTACACACGGTTGTAAACCTGATAATTGTCCAACAATAGATTATTAAAATTAAATATATATATTTCATATATATCACATCTTCTTCTTCCAATTGATATTAGAGTAGGGTTGGGCTTGGACTCCATGTCTTCTGCACTTACCAATGTTTCCAACACTCCCTCCACGCGGGAATTGAGCAAACGTCTTAAATTTTTTTGTGCGAACTTTGTAAGCCAAGTAACTACTTCAATAGATGCCAAAATTGATGAATTGAATGAAGGATTACTTACTTCTCCACTCACATTATTAGGCAACACCAATGCAATTCCAACTAAAGATAGAGCCTCCATGCAAAAATTAGATGTTACTATAGATGGAGATGAGGAAAATGCACGTGATCGTTCACTTTCACCTCTTGATTGATATCATTCACTTTCAAATGCACGTGATTGTTCAATGGATGGTTTCCTATTTTCAAAAATGGCTAAGGGAGATGATTCCTCTCTCGGAATCAATCTTGGAAATATTCTGGGAGAGCATCCTTATGGTGAAAATCCTTCTAGAACATTATTTGTGCTAAATATTAATAGTAATGTGGAGGAATCTGAATTGCGTGAATGATTTGAGTAATATGGTGATATCAAAAACCTTTTCATTGCATGCAAACATCGTGGTTTTGTAATGATGTCTTACTATGATATTCATTCTTTTTAGAGTGCAATGCATTCCCTTCAAAATAAACCACTACGATGACAAAAACTTGATATTCATTTTTCAATCCCAAAGGACAATCCCTCATATAAGGATGTAAATTAAGGGACTCTAGTTGTATTCAACATGGATCCATTAGTTTCAATTGAAGATATCTGCCAAATATTTGTTTTTTTATGGATATGTCAAAGACATAAGAGAGAGCCCCCACAAACGACATCACAACTTTATTGAGATTTACGATGTAAGGTCAGTTGAGACAACACTTCGTTGCTTAAAAAAGAGTGATATTGTTGGGAAATGCATCAAGCTTGAACCCAACTGTCCTGGAGGATCAAGATGGAGCTTGATGCAACAAATTGGTCAAGAACCAAAACAAGAAGAATCTAGACGTTAGCGACATGAAATCGGTTCCCCATTGACATATTTATCTCCAGGAAACTTGGCACAATTCAATAGTCCCAGTGAGAATGGATATTTTAAAAGTATTCATTGTTCACCAGACATTGGAAATATGAATTCCATGATAAACAAGCCTTTACAAGGATCCCCATATTAAGATGTCATAATTGTGGAGTGAAGTATCTCGAGCCCCTGAAAGAGTAGGTCAAAGAATTTCTCATGGAAATTCATGTAATATAGAATGGAGTTTTTTGAAATATCTTAGATCTTAGGCCATCAACAAAGGTAGTCTCAGAATCACTAAGATGTTCATCTCCAGGAAGTTCGAGGGTGTCATGCCCATTTGGAATCTTGTAGAATGTATTCTCAAGTACCCAGGGAAATTTTACACAATATATGATTCGGAGGGGCTTGATATTCTTGAATGTGAAGATAAAAAGAAGACCAAGAAATACTTTAAGGGTCTTTGTGAAGGTTCTGCTCCAACTAATTCATATAATCTTGTAGAGGGTATTGATGAATATACCATAGAGAAATCCAAGAGTTCTCATGCAAATTGTAGAATATGTAGTCAAAAGATAGCCAAAGGAGAGATACAGATATCAACCATGGATAACCCTAAGAATCCATGGTTTCATGGGAAAGTGGCAATATGGCATCATACCATATGTTTTTTAGAGATAGGCTGGTGGACTAGTCCTATTGAAAGTATGTTTGTTTGGGAGAGCTTGAGTCCCAATGACAAGCATGTTGTCCAAAGCTTATCAAATCACTATATAAATATACAAAAAATAAGGGGAAGAGAAACTAGAAACATCTCCTCAGGGCTCAAAGATGGGACACGATTTGAAGAATGATAATGAAGGAAGTGACAAAGGAGTAGGAAAAAAGTGTAAACTTGAAAAAGGTGGGAGAAAGTCTAATGAAAATTAGAAAGGAGACAACTCAAACAAGAAGGCCAATAATAAGCTGGATGAATACTTTGGAAAAGGAAGTCATGAATATTCCAAGAATCTTGAAATGCAAACAAAGTTGGGAGGTGGCTTGAAAACCTTAGTTGAAGATATTTTTGGTAGAATGCCAATGCAAACTGAGACTTTGGAGGACAAATAGTAGATCAAATATAGTCCATTTTTCATTGTTGATACTTTCAAGTACCTCAATAGGGTAAAGTATCAACTAGAGAACCTAAAAATTGAAAATGAAGAATTTAAATCAACACATGCAGAATGGGGACTTTAGATCCAAGAATTCGCCTTTATCCATGCTTTGAGGACGAATATTTCGGGGAGTAATGACTTGTAATATGCATTATTTTATACTACAAAGTCCTTTAATTATTAGTTATATCATTAACGTAAGGTCATATCAATTGGAAAAAATGGACGTGACTATATTCATTTGCATGTATAAATACACACGATTGTAAACCTAACAATTATCCAACTATATATATATATAATATGCATTATTTTATACTACAAAGTCCTTTAATTATTAGTTATATCATTAACGTAAGGTCATATCAATTGGAAAAAAATGGACGTGATTATATTCATTTGCATGTATAAATACACACGATTGTAAACCTAACAATTATCCAACTATATATATATATATATAGATATAGATATAGATATAGATATAGATATAGATATAGATATAGATATAGATATAGATATCTATATCTATATCTATATCTATATCTATATCTATAT
>JZKD02S1564446.1:0-10344 GCA_000966675.3 Picea glauca
TAACCTCCTGGAATTGCAGAGGAATGGGCAGTAAAAAAAAGGAAGAAGCTCTGAAAGACATCCTCAAATCTTCGGAAGCAAGCATCCTACTGCTCCAGGAGACCAAAATGAGCCATCAAGATGTGCTCAGAACCTTAACAAAATCTTGGAAAGGAAGTCAAGGAGTCGCAGGGAACGCACGGGGAGCTTCAGGGGGGATTTGTACTCTGTGGGACTCCTCCAGAATTGACATGATCAGCACCCATATCGGCATGCACTGGATTCATACAAAAGTTCTCCACAAAAGAACTGGATGTCAGGTAAGCATATTTAATATTTATGCTCCACAGATTTTAGGGGAAAAAATCCATTGCTGGGATTCTTTGCAGACCTATTTACAGCAAAACAAGCTCTCCAATATTATCCTTGGAGGAGACTTTAATGTAACGATGGCCCAGGATGAGAAAAGGGGAGGCTCAATAGTAAGAGACACGGCCTGTGAATGGGTAGAAGACATTGCTGCTGCATGGGACCTCCTCGACATAAAACCCACCAAAGGATGCTACACATGGACGAATAAGAGAATAGGCCCAGGTCACATAGCTGCCAGGCTAGACAGGTTCCTGGTCCAAAGCTCCTTTCTGGTGCTAGGACTTAAGACAAAATCAGAAATTCTACCCAACAGTACCTCAGACCATAAACCAATTCGCCTAGAAATCAAGAAAGACCAAGTCAAAGGGCCCATCCCATTCAGGTTCAGCCCAAATTGGCTCAATGATAAAGGATTCGCTGATATTGTTACCAAAGTTTGGAACTCCACAGTCCAAGGTTCAACATCCTATGTTTGGGAAGCAAAAATCAAAAGGCTGAAATATGCTCTAAAGTCTTGGGCCAAATCCCAGCCAAGCCCAGTAGAAGTTCGCCAAACAGCCCAAGGCCATCTTGAAGCACATCAGCTTATAATGGAGCGAGAGGAGATAACACCGGAAATTCTGGAAAAAGAGGACAACCTTCAAAGGGATTGGCACCATGCTTGCAGATTGGAGGAGAATTAATGGAGACAGAAATCAAGAAGTTTATGGCTGAAAGAAGGAGATCGGAATACAGCCTATTTCCACAAACAATCAGAGGCAAGGAAACAGTACAATGCTGTTATGGAAGTGCAGACCCGAGACACAACAATAACAGACCCAGACGAAATTAAAACAACGACTTATGAGACATTCGAGAAATTATATACAGCCCCAAAGGATGTGGAGTTAGATCAACAATCTTATCCCCTCAATCTGATCCCAAACTTAATAAGTGCAGAAAAAAATAGAAAGCTTACAAGTGAGATCACACAGCAAGAGATAAAGGAGGCCCTCGATAAGATGCATCCCGACAAAGCTCCGGGACCGGACGATTTCACTGCCAGATTTTATCACCACTGCTGGGACATAATCAAAAAGGACTTAACCAAAATGATCCAGAAAACGCAAAAGGTGAGCAAGCTGGGAGGAAGAATCAACTCCTCCTTCCTAGCCCTCATTCTGAAGGAAAAAGGAGCGATCTCTTTCAACAGATTTAGGCCAATCTCCTTATGTAACACAAACTATAAAATCATTGCCAAAGTTATAGCCAACCGTCTCAAGGAAGCGCTCCCTCTCATTGTTCCGGAAAACCAAGGAGGGTTTGTCCAAGGGAGACACATCGCCGACAACATCATCCTGGTGCAAGAAGCAATCCATTCCAGCGTGCTAAGGAAAGAAAAAGGTATGGTCGTCAAACTGGATCTTGCTAATGCTTTTGATCGATTCAGACATGATTTCTTATTTGAAGTTATGAAAAAGTTTGGGTTTGATTGGCACTTCATAAGTTGGATTAAAGCTTGCATAGGCTCTCCCTGGATAGCCCCCCTTGTAAATGGGAAGATCTCTGGATTCTTCAAAGCCTCCAGAGGGTTAAGTTAGGGCTTCCCTCTTTCGCCCCTGCTGTACGCTCTTCAAGCTTCAGCTTTAAGTTTCCAGCTGGAAAATGCTCAAATTCACAAAGACCTCATGGGATTAAGCATAACCCAAGGTGTGAAAGATATAAACCACGCCCAGTTTGCAGATGACACCTTGCTGTTGGAGGGGGCAAGTCCAATCATAGCGGAAAAATTTAAAGAAGAACTAGATGCCTATACAGAAGCTTCTGGCAGCGAGATAAATCTGGCCAAGAGCAACATATATGGATGGAACATAACCCCAAATGAAATGCTAAGAATTACCCGTGTCCTTGGGATGGAGGGGCATACAAACTGGGATTTTTTTCAGTATTTAGGAGTCCCAATCTTTAAGGCTGCACCAAGAGCCTCTCACTGGAGACATCTAACTGAAAAACTAAAACGAAAATTCTCCTCCTGGGGAGCCAACTGGCTGAATCTAGCAGGGAAAATAGTTTTGATAAAGGCTGTAGTAGCAAGTCTCCCAATCTATCAATGTTCGCTGCTACTAGCCCCAGCCACAGTCATCCAAAGTCTGGAAGCATTTCAATGCCGTTTCCTCTAGGAAGGAGGAAAGCAAGAAAAAAAGAAGCTGCACTTAGTAAAATGGGAAAAAGCTACAAAACCTTACATGGAAGGAGGACTAAATCTGAAGAACACCAAGACTCAGAACCTGGCCCTAGGGGCAAAGATCCTTTGGAAAATGATAACTGGAAAGATTACTTGGAGTAAGAAAGCCATCTAGAGAAAATACTTCCAAGGACCCTGAGACAGATGTTTAGAACTCCCATGCAAGGGAGTGAAAATCTCTCCAAGCTTTGCACTCTGCAAAAAGGTGATTCCTCTCTTCGCTCCCCACCTAACCTGGGTCCCGAAAAATGGAAAGAAAATAAGAATCTGGACAGATTCGATTATGGGAGACCCCCCCTTAGAGTAGCACCAAGAGTTCCAAGACCTTAAGAGATGGATGGACAGCCAACACCTCTCTACTCTCTCAGACATTTCAGATTGGGAAGAAGAAAGGTCGCATCTCTGGCAAGGATGGACAACCCCAATCAGACCCGCCAACTTAGAGAGACAATGGGAAACTCTCAAGAACTTCTTGCAAGGGAAGGCCCCACTAAAAAGAGCAGGTAAAGATGAGCTAGGTTGGGGAAGGAAAGCTCAAGTGTACACCACAGCTGAAGGTTACAACCTTCTCAGTTCAGTCCCCACAACACTTCCAAATCCAGCCCTTTGGAAGGCAGTCTGGAATTGCCATTCCATTCCAAAAGTTGACATCTTTATATGGACCCTGGCACATAAGAGCATCCCCATAGGGGAGAACCTCAAAAGAAGGGGCTGGGAAGGGCCCTTCCGTTGCCCTCTATGCTGTCAAGAGGAAGAAACAATGAATCATCTCCTCCTTAATTTCATTTTCTCCAAAGAAGTCTGGAAGAAAATTATAGGGCTCCAGTTAATCACCAAACTTCCCAATGACGTAACAAGCCTTCTCCTTCAATGGGATTCTTTGTGTCCCTTTGCCGGGAAAAAAAAGAACCAAATTAAATGGATATGGGGTCTGTTGCCAAAGCTTGTCCTCTGGAGCCTCTGGATTGAGCGAAATCACAGAATTTTCAAGGACAGTCAGGTAAATGAAGAAAGACTGTACACCAAAATACAAGCAATTATGGGGGAGCTGGCTGTTCATCTGAGTCCTAAAGTAGAGATTCAAAAGCTAGATGAAGAACAGAGAAACTGGATGGCCCAGTTCAATATCCCTGTTCTAGATCGCCCTAACATAACACACTCCAATACAGAACCGTGGGAGATCAGGGGAAGTGGAAGCGATATTGTGACTTGGAAATGTAAACTCAAAACCTACACCCTTCATTTCGATGGGGCCTCGAAAGGGAATCCAGGTCCCTCTGGAGGAGGAGGCATAATCCAAGACCCAAACCAGGGCACAGTTCTGAAGTATGCAATTGGGCTTGGCATAGACACCAACAACAGGGCTAAGGCTTTGGCTCTCTGGCAGGGTCTGAAATTGGCAATAAAACACAATATTCAAGATTTAATAGTAATAGGAGATTCAAGAATAATAATTCAAGCCATGGTATAGGAATCCAACTCCCAATCTATAAAACTCCAAAGTCTCTTGGATAAAATTCGAATCATCACAAGCAAACTGAACTCCTGTCAGTTCTATCACGTTTTAAGAGACCAAAACTACAACACAGATCAAGAAGCCAATCAAGGCGCGCAAATGAAAGCAGGTACACTGTCAGTGAATGGCAATTTGGACCAAGTGGAGATCCCCTAATCTCATGAGAGACATCATCTCCCATACAAAGGTAGGCTCGCACAGGTACAAAGGATCAAGTTGAATCCGGAATGATGACAGGGGCGCTCGGGTCTATTGGCAAAAGCACTCAACCAGGTACCAAAAGACAGAGAGCCCGAGCTTGGAGGCAGAAAATGGATTCGCGCGAATCCCCCATCTCCCAAAAATAATGATAGCTAAGATCCAAAGAGAAATAAAGAGGGCTCGGGTCCCTCACAACTCAACTCAGAGAACGCTCAGCAAAGAAGCGCAGGAACCAACAGAAGGCAAGAAACTAGGGCGAGCTACACGAGGAACGCAAAGGAAAGTAAGAACAGCGATGGCGTCTTCCTCCAAAGGGCCTTTGAGCATAGAAGAGCGCCTGAAGCAGATGGAAACGACCCTTGAAAACTTGCAGCAGATGCTACAGCACCAATTAGACTTCTTGGAAAACTTGGATGTGGAAGCAGGTCGCCGGCTGGAGCAGCTCGAATCAGACATAACTATGACAAAGATCGGGTTTGCTGAAGAATTAGACAAGCTGAATCAGGAGTTAAAGAACCCGTAGCAAGATTTCGATGAAAGAATGGAGCAACTGGAGGCCAAAATGGCTCAGCTCAACAGTAACTGGAACAAGGAAGAAGAAAAGTAATTCTGTATTAAATGTCACTGTAACAAGATCTCCAGCAGTCTGGCAATGTAGTAGCCATGGCTCTAAATAAGCATATTAGTAAGCACTTAGGAAACTCTGGCAGTTAGTAGGCTTGTTTGTATTCACAGCTGTTGTAGTTAAAGTTGTATGAAGTCAAGGTAAAAGTCCCAAAGACACATTGGGCATTTTGTAATCTGAACCAGTGGCTCTGCCACACATCTTAATATAATCTCATATCCGTTTTTGTTAAAAAAAAAAGAACAATCTAGAGGAAGATCTTATAGAAGAGGAAGCTTCTATTAGGTCTTCTTACATTTGACTCATTCTTCCTTATTACTAGGCCTTATTAATATTGGCATTTATTACATGGAAAATATATTATTCTACCTACATGAGGGTTTAGGGAGGTTAGGTCCCTAACATATTCATTTTTTGTAATTATTCCATCCGTTCTGAAAAAGGGATAAACTTATACCGAATATATGCCCTTTCAAATCCTTTTAACGAGTGTGAAAGGAAACAAATTCTCTGAACAATATTTTCATGTTTAGAGAGTCTGAAAAGAGATTAAAGGAGACTCCAATGAGTTCCATTTTCATATAGTTTTTACGATCCTGAAAAAGCTATAAAAGTATACTTCGTAACTTATTCTCATGTATTTATGAGCATGAGAAAGAACAAAGACTAATCTCATGGTTATTTGTTTCATTTTTAAACGAGCTTGAAACAAAGAATGAAACTATGCCAAAGGTTGCTTTCATTTTTAAACAAGCTTGAAACAGAGAACAAAATTGTGTTCGAGGTTGGTTTAATTTTTAAATGAGATTGAGACATAGAATGAAACTATGCTCAAGGTTGATTTCATTGTTAAACAATATTGAAATATAGAATGAAAGTATGTTTGGGGTTGGTTTCATTTTTAAACAATCTTGAAATAGAAAACGAAATTATTCTTGGGGTTGGTTTCATTTTTAAATGAGCTTGAAATAGAGAACAAAAATATGCTCGTGGTTGGTTTCATTTTTAAACGATCTTGAAACCAAAAATGAAACTATGCTCAGAGTGATACCCATTGATGGGTTTTTTCCCAACATGATGTCCAGAGGTTGGTAATTTTCCCCTAGTACAAGCTAGTGGCTTAAATCTAGCATGATGTCCAGAAGCTAGAGACATGCCCCCTAAGCTTTGTTTTTTCTTATAACTCTTCTTTTGCATCCAATTGGACTATTGGATACTAATAGGAATAGGTTCATCAAAGAGGGAGGAATAAAGAGGATCAACTAACACGAGCTAAATAAATTAAGGTTCAGGTACTAGATCTTGTGAAATATCAAGTAGAGGGAAGTTTGTTTCATTTTTTAATGATCTTGACATAGAAAGTGAACTATGCTCATGTTTATTTGTTTCATTTTTTAACGATCTTGGCATAGAAAGAGAAATATGCTTATGGATATTTGTTTCATTTTTTAATGAGCTTGACACAGAAAGTGAACTATGATCACGGATATATGTTTCATTTTTAACTAGCTTGAAAAAGAAAATGAACTATGCTCATAATTATATATTTCATTTTTTAAGAGCTTGACACAAAAAGTGAACTATGCTCATAAACCTTGACCATGGATTCCAATAGGTCTTCATCAGGCGGAAGATAAATTCTTTGGAAAGAATGTATGTCAAGAGACTCAATAGGCGTAACGAGGGAAAGATTAGACAACAAAACCCCCATTGAAGGGTTCACCATGTAAATTGTTTGATCTAAGTCAAAATAAGTTGAGCATGTAGTGAGAGGATCATTCTCATCAGCAATTGAAAGCATGGGATGTGATACCACATAATTAACTTATGGCGGGGGGGATACCACTTTCATATAAGGAACATTAAGGGAATTCGAATGGCCAGCAGTAATATATTAACTAACGAATGAAAGTTGGTCAATGGTCACAATGTTTCCATTATGAGGGAAATGCATCACTCAAAAGAGTGTGGACACGACAAATTTCATAGCACAGACATAGTATTTCTGAAGGAGTACATTTGATTCCAAGGGGCCTTGGACTACCATTACTATTCCAATCAAATGAAATGACCTCGGGGCTTGGAGGGGTTCTTTTGAAATGGTTGAAACTCCCCCTTGACCAAAGTAATTTTTAGTGACAAGAAAAAATTGAGTGGTATACACTTCACTCTCCAAAGGAGGAGTGAGATTGATTGAGGATTGAATCATACTGACCACTTCATAAACCAATGGTTGGTTGGAACCATGGGAAGAAATTGGATGTTGTTGTTAGGAAACAAAAAAATCTTCCAACAATTGCAAATCTTCATCCATACCAGGGAAAAGGTAAGTGTGATGTTTTTCCCTCCATAACCAACAAGGAATATTGACTTTATCCTTTTTTCCCCCAACCTGGGGATCATTGGTTGATGGGTTGTCACCAACATGACCTGCAGCGGCTGGTGACATGGGTTATTGAGAACCGGTGGAACACAATCCCAATACCTTGGGAAGACCAAGGCAATGTTTAATAAGGTGGTCATCCTTACAAAGGATACAAGGGATTTTTTTCTTGCGACCTATGTTGGTCAACTTTTTAACATTATCATCATTCATGAAAGTGGTTGGTTTATTACCCCCTTGCTTATTTTTCTTCTTTTGGTTCTTCCTTTTCTTGTTATTCTTAGCCTCCTGGTTACTAGTATCAAGGATTTCACCAGGTGAGGAAGAAGAAATGGAAGAATATGCAACAAATGAATAAGGAAAAGGGTTAAAAGGACATTGATGTTATTGTATTGGAGAACATTCTTGGCCAATAGAAGGGGAATTCGGGACCAATGGAGTGTAAAATAACCATATCGGTGACTCCACAATGAAATTGGGAAGATTCAATGTAGCAATGTAAGGAGGACCAATGTTTCCAAAAGAAGGAAAAACATAAGGTTCCTCGTGAAAATGGGTCCCTTGGTTGGTAGCCTCGAGAACTATCACCATCAATGTGGATTCAACCTAAGGTCTATTAAACGTCAAAAAATCACACACTATCAAAGTCCCTACAAGATAAGAGCGAGAAAAAAACTCCCTTATGATAGGGATAAAGGAATCAAGGATATTATGGGGATGGGAGATGAGACCATCAATGAAGAAATGAGAAACAGTTAGTATAAACTTCATGAAATAATCCCCCAAGGTGCAAGTAAGTTCCCACGGGAAAATACTCTCTTGGTTTGTTGAAGCTAATATTGAACATCTATCGTAGGTATCGCAAGGAACCTTCTTTGTATAAGGAATGCCCATTGCAATCACCTATGTGGAACCCTAGGATAGGTTACTATGTTTACCAATTCAAAATGAGTGGTCTAGGGGGTACAGTCAATAGTCAAGACTAGAAAATGGGACAGAGAATATAAGACATAAATCTGCGAGCCAAAAACTAAGAATAAGTGGTGTCACCAAGAGGAATTTCCACTCTTTAAAGCCACAAACTTGCAACAATCCCACTAGGTGAATGGAGGAGAGGAAATCTCAACTGATCTCTTTGATTGACCACGTGTTTAACTCATGTGTGAGAGGAGCTTTCATGACTAATGTTAATTGCTACGACTAGATTTTACACTCTCTACTATTCTATAGTTTCATTCCTGTGGCCTTGAAGAGTTAACTCTCCACCCTATTATCAAGGCCCTAAAATCCTAGACTTGTTGGTTTGCTATCAAAGTACAAAATGTCTAATTGATTTCAGATTTATGCCTCGTTCCTTTTAATGTTTGTTTGTTACTCAATAGGGTGCACGAAGATGAAACTGATGATGTGACTAATTGACTCCAAAATCATGCATAAAGAATGAGATGCAAATATTTTCTTTCAATGAATTCTATCTAAGGAAAGGAGAGGAGATGTTTTTCTTCTTAATGCAAATAAATGCCCAAAATTCCACTTATAAAAGTAGAATGCAAAAAAAGTTGTTTTTTTCTTTTGAAATTACATGAAAACTCAAAATAGACTCTTTTTTGCTTTGATTTTCAATCAAAATGAAAGGACTCAATGACACTTGCAAAGAACCCAAAAGCTAAAGAAGATGAATAAAACAAGAACTCAACTAGGCAAAAAGAATCCAAACACATGGACACTTTCAAGACTTGTTCAAACAAGAAACCAACATGCTAAGTAGAGGAAAACCAATGTATGAAACCTAAAAATTCAAGTAGAAAAAATAAAATATTAATGCCAAGTTGAAATAAGTCCAAAAGAACTCAAGAGTACACTCAAAGGATCATAATACCAAGAGACTAAAAAAATAGGCTTAATGCAACATAAGCAACCTCCATATCAAAGAAAAGGATCCCAAATAAATCAAGTAAAACACTTAGAATGTTTTGGAATCAAAGAGACAAAAGTTTGAAAAGCTGCAACTAATAAGGATCAAAATATTGATGAAATGGGTTGAACCAGAAGATCAAGTTAACCTAAGGAATCATGAACATTTCAGAATTTGAAGGAATTGCAAACTCAAAATAAGTAATAGAACATGTGATAATCACAAAACTTCAATTAATTGCATCCACAATTAACCATGGAGGATTCTAATGTAAAGGTATGAGACAAAGCACTGACAAAAAGGAAGAAAAACAAGCTCCAAATTCATTCATAACAAGGGCTATTTCTCCTGCAACCATGCATACAAGGCGATGAACATAAATTATTTTAGAGGCTAAATTTCACCAATGGGCTAATTTTCCATCATTTTCCCCAAAACAATATTTGCTAATTTCCATTCTTTCTAAAAATGATTCGTCCAAATTCCATAGAATAAAATTATTTTACCTTAAAAATCACCAAAATTTTATAGAAACTATATAAATTCCTTAGAAATTTGAATATTTTTACAAAACTATCACCAAACATTTTACATTTTTCATATTAAGGACTATTAATATTAGCCCAAGTTTCTACATTTTAATATAAATTTCCATCCTTAAAATCATCCTTGACGATGAACTAGAGACTATCACTCCCTAAGACATTGTGGGGGAGGAATGAAACCCTAAGAATGGTGAAAAGGAAAAAATGTTTCCCACATCTGAGAAAGATCAATGGTTTGACTCAGTGAAATTTCCAGTGATAATGAGAGAAGGGGAGAGATCAATGAAAATCATCCGACTTGACAATATCAAGTGAAAAACAATACTAAAAAGTCTAGAAAAACACCAAGGAAATACTAAAGATAATGTTTCCCTAGTATGATCACTAATTTTATGTTGTGATAAAGTTCCCCCTGTGGACAGGTTAAACCCCCCTTGGATCAAGACCCCTCTTTGATCCAATATAGAAGGAAACAAATGGTGTACTACTTTCCCTCTAGACTTATTTCAACAATTAGAATGAGAAGAGAGGGATGGATGACTTACCTTCTTACGTCGGCTTTACTTGCTACTCTAGCCTTTGAT
>JZKD02S1564457.1:0-10344 GCA_000966675.3 Picea glauca
AACTTAACGCATCATAATGAAGGAAAAAGTTTTATCATCATAAAAATCCAGATCACTTGCAAGCAAGTGTCCTCAAAGAATAAGTTTGGTAAGTGCGCCAGAGCGGGATGTTACAGTCTTATATGCAATTCCATAAGTTTGACCAAAATTTGTTGTGCCAAGTGAAAGTTATGGTAACTTTCCCAAACCTTGTTGATTCTTGGACCTTTTATAGATAGTGAAATTTTATGGTGTGTCACATGTCCAATATTTAATATCTGATTCTGAAATTTTTACCTGAAATAAAATTATCTGTATCATTTCCAATGGAACTAGTGGCATTCAATTTGGAACTTCCGAGCTTCAAATATGTCACTTCTATCATGAACACATGTTTAAGGCTAGTTTGAGAAATAGTCAAATACCTCTACTTCCCATAGCCCATATGCAATACCCCTAAGATGATCCCAAAGTATAAATATCAATGTAATTGTACTCTACTTATAAGTCTGTGAGTTGAAGTAACACGTTTGTTGGTTTGACTCTACGTGCATTAAGTTAGTGCATGGTGATCTCATATCACAGAGTGCGCACAATTATAAAATGATACAACGTGTAGTTTAATGTTTGGTGTGCACTTGTGTATGAACATAACAATGACACAATGAAAGTGAAACAACTTAATGAATATAATGTGCACAAGTGTTAGTGCGAAAGGATGGCACACTAAAGGAAAAGGCGTGCAACCTTGGATTCAGCGTGCACTGGCTTAGTGCGTGGGTTTTGAAGGCCACAGAAGTTGTTTGTATATAATTCATGATGTAACACTCATCTGTGTAAGGGCACGAGGGTGGTGCACTGAAGAAAGAGTGTGTGCAACCCATAAGTTTCACGTGCACTGGTTTTAGTGTGTGAGCTTTATGTTTTCAGGTTGGTGAGCGTGGATGCAATGGACCAGTACTACAGTACTAAGAATGTATATGTAATCTGATGAAAATTTAATAAAAATACATCCCTGTGGCAGACCAACCACGTAAAAGAGTTCGGGGGGCTTAAACTCCACTGGCTGAGGTTAAGGGGGCTGGGTTAAAGGGGCTTAAACCCAAAAAGGAATATTTTATAAAAATTTCTTAAAAAGTGTAAAGTTAGGATATATTATTATATCCTAGGTCATGGCTAAAGGCAATTCTCAACATGAAAAGTGTCAAATTGGGAACATGTTGTGGACTGAAGACAATTCTCAACCTGACATATGTCAAGTTGGGAACATGCAATCAAATGGTTTGGACTTAGTCCATTCTGACATTTTGTCATCCAGGGGGGAATCATTCGACCATCATGAGCTACGAGGGAACTGATTGTTCTGTCATGACCCGACTGTTTTGTCATAGAATTGTTCAGTGAGTGAACCCGATTGTTATTGTCAGTGAGCCCGATTGTTACTGTGACCAATATGTTGAATATTGTCACAGATATCTATATATGGATTAACATGAAGAGCTAGATTGAAGAAGTAGGTTGTCAGGCCCGTGGGTTATCAAACAAAAGAGGCGGGTTGTCAGGCCTATGGGACGTTGGATCGAGGAGGTGGGTTGTCAAGCCCATGGAAGATTGCATTCTCTCCAGGTGAGAGAATTGCTAGGAATTATTTCTCGAGGTGCCAAACTACAGCGACAGGGCTCTGACAATTCATGTTTGACCTGTTACTCATGCCATGGAAGAGAAGTGGGGCAGTCAAAGGACTGTTGTGCAGAGAAGTGGTACAGTTTCTGGGGTGGGACAGGCATGTGGGAAATGAGAGACTGTAGGTTGTCAGTGTGAATTGAGATATGTGATGGACTTTCCAATAATTGAGTCACATATGTCTGAGTTACCTGTGATTGAGTTCCTATTAATTGAGATAATTTAGCCTGGTTGGGAACCCTTACCCAAGTGGAGTTTATCCCCAGCTCTGGGGTGACCCACTGTTGAGATTTATGAACAGTGTGGTCTAAGGTTGGGAGGAACGTGGAAGGTCTGCCCGTAGTTGGTGTCTTTTATTCAAACATAAGTGTCAATTGTGTGTTAAATTATATTTTCATTAATACTTATGCAATTGTTGTCATGGGTTTATGTTATTTATGTTGTATGTGTAATTCTATTATGATTGTGTATAGTTATGTTAAGAATATGTATATAATCATGTGTTGCAGAGTAATTATATGTTTTAGTTAGTGACAAAGTTGTATCAGAGCAATTTCAATGGAATTGCTGACAAATTGGTATCAGAGCTTGTGACAAGAGAAAGTTTGTAAGTGGCATTGCCCTAGCAAGTGGTTGGGGGTGTTACACCATATCTCATAAATTAAACTGATCTAAAACAAGAAATTTGTATCACAAGTACTTCGCTATGTCTCCTTAGGATCCTAAAAAATTCACAGTCTGAATTGTCACCAAACAAAAGTTATAGAGAAATTCCCAAACTAACTCTTTTGAGACTGATTTCAAGGCTAGTAAAAATACCTAACTTCCAAAGGATGTGTCTCCGAAAATAAAAGGACCCAGAACCTAAATTTTTTACCAAGTAAACTTCACTATGTCTTCTTAGTATTATGAAAATTTCACAACCTGAAACTTCGCAGAAAAAAAAAATTACAGTGAAAATGCCAAGATGACTCACTTGAAGCAACAAAACCTTAGGATCGATGATTTGATACCAAATGTTATGCGCCAAATACTTAAAATGTCACGATAAAACAGAAGTACACACACTATGTACACCAATGTGTGCGTGGAGCACAACTCCAAGATAGACAAGAGATATGAGTTACACAATAACTCCTTAAATAATAGGAGAACCTCCTCCAAATACCCAATACATTAATACATCACAATTCACATGTCCTCCATAATGTGTTAGGGACCTAACCTCGTTAATCCCTCATGTAGGTAGAATAATATATTTTCCATGTAATAAATGATGACATAAGTTAATAAGGCCTATTTAATAAATCTGAACAAGTCAATGTAAGAAGACCTAATAGAAGCTTCCGCTTCCAGAAATATCTTCCTCTAGAATGTTCTTTAGAAGATAGAATTATTATAAATAAGAGTAGGAGTCATGCAAAATCCTTGTCTTGAGAATTATTGTAAGAGAGCTCTGCTCTGCTGGAGGTTTCCCCCTCGAAGAGGAAAGTGAACATTGTTTCTTATCAATAAAGGTATTATTTTGGTGTTGTGGTTCATATATTTTGTTGTTATGTTGTTATTCTCTACCATATTTCTATTTTTGTTGTTGTTCGGATGTTATGCACTACAGTATTTATCTTTTTTCTATTATAATAGATCTGGTACCTAACAAGTGGTATTAGAGCACTTTCCTTGGCATGAATTGTGGGTTAAATTTTTTCAAGGTAGATCATTCAACGCATAAATATGTGGTCGGGGAATCATACACGCATGAAATACAAGATATTTTTAAGCTCTCATTGTTGGACACCCTTGTAACCCCTGTTGGTACCCCTTAGAGTGGTAGTGCATCAGACAACACGTGTATACAGACTGACCTGGGTATCCTGAAACCCTCCATAGATCAACCAATCGATCGCCAAACTGGTATAGTGCCACCTGGAACAACACATGGGAAGATACTCTCTAGTACCTGGGTAATCGAGTAGTACGGATAAGGGCACGATCTAGACTCCTTAGTTGGTGCCTTGAGATATTGGGTCAAGTACTACTGTTCAGACCTGCACGTATATTAGAGAGCTATAATACAGGGCAAACCCTTGTCTGTAGGAATCGTGAACACCCAAAACCTTGGGACAAAAACATAACAAAAAAGGAACAGATTTGTTGTCATGCAACCTTACCTCCTGCATTCTTGTTGCGAAATTACTACACATTTCTCTTTGCTAGGAATTTGGGCATTTTGCCATTGCAGTATTATTCAAATCAGAGTATCACTCTCCAGGAGTAAAAAAAATATAGCGGTTATGTCGACACCCTTATTTGGGCCCTATCCCATTGGATTCCTCTCTTCGCTCTTATTAAAGTGGTACCTATCATTTTTCAGCCTCTTTTTTGTGTGGACCCCATCCCCTTCTCGACATTCTTATTTACAACCCATTCCACTGGACTCCCCTTTTCACCATGATCGTTGCGATACGTATCACTTATCAACGTTTTTTTCTATGGTCCCACCCACCCTTCCTAACACCCTTATTTGAAACATATCCCATTGCATTCCTCTTTTCACCCTAATCACACTCATATATACCATTTCTCTATCTTTTTTTTGTGGACGCACTTTCACTCCTTGACCCCCCATATTCTCAAATGGCCACCACTCGAAACCAATAAATCCTTCACCTCCAAGAAAAATCTAAACAACACAGGGAGAACATCCAAAGAGTGACTTCAGACATTGCTTCCACCAATTCCAAATTGGCAACCTTCGAGGCCAACGTTAAGGGTGAATTTGCAACAGTTAAAGGTGAATTGGCCTCCCTCGCCACTGCTCTCAACGAATGGTTAAACCAATCCCGTGGCTCTCCCTCCTCTAAACAACCTTCACACTATGAAGGTGAAGACTCTTTCCATAATATGGTCTTTCATTCCAACTACCTTCCTCGTGGTCATTGTCTTCCCAAAGTTGAGGTGAACAAATTTGATGGCTTAGATCCCACAGGTTGGGTCACCCAAATGGAACATTATTTCTCCTTACATGGAATTACTAATGAGTTGGACAAACCTCATTATGGTATCCTCTATCTAGATCCCGAACACTAGAAATGGTGGCAATGGTGTCGAAATACATGCCAAGGGTATGTTGCTTGGACATAGTTTGTTGCAGAGCTTTATGAACGCTTTCACACTGACACCCGCTATCTAGGTCGTTTCACCAAGTTGAAACAATATGGCATAGTGGAAGACTTTATATCTGCCTTTGAACACTTGTATTTTCAAATAGAGGGCATGTCAGATGCTTTCTTCAGGGAATGCTTTATCAGTGGCCTCAAGGATGAAATTTGTGCCCAAGTCCTCATGGCTCACCCCCAAATTTGGTTGGAAGCTACTCAATGAACCAAGGAAGCCCAACAAATTTTCTCCGCCCAGAACTACAAACCCTTTGTTATTTCCCGCACTCGACCTACCAATCTTACCCCTCATGCCACTCCTCTCAAGATCCAGAAATTAACTCGGGCATAAATGGTTGAACACCAACTCAAGGGTCTTTGTTATAATTGTGATGAAAAATATTTTTCGGAGCACAAGTGTAAGGAACATAAACTTTTTATGGCCATTTTTTAGGCGGTTGGTGACGAGGAGGCCAAAGTTTCCCCAGTGGACGAAATGACCCCAATCGATGCTTCTAATCCACCCTCTAATCCACCTGAAGTTGAACCATTGATTTCACTGCATGCCCTTACTAGTTTTTTTTCTCCCCAAACCCTCAAGCTCATTGGCTACATTAAGAATAAGAAGGTCATCATTCTCATTTACAATGGTAGCACCCATAATTTTATTCATCATCAGATTGCCTGGGAAGTCAATTGTTATATCTGTGTTGTCAAAAATTTTCAAATTATGATTGCCAATGGTGGTTCTATGAAATGTGGTGGGTGTTGTGAAAATGTGCACCTACAAATTGGTCAATATCACATAAAATCTCATATGTTTGTCATCAACATGGGTGGTGACATTGTGCTTGGTGTTGAACGGTTACGCACTGTGGGCCCCATCCTCGTGGATTTTAAGGAATCAACCATGCAATTCCAAGAGGAGAGAGAATAGTATAAGTTCCAAGCCCTCACAACAAGCTCCCTTGAGATCATCAGTTCCCATCGAATGAAAAATCTCCTAAAAAAAGGTCATTTGAGAATTATTGCCCAACTCCATTCCATTCAAGTAGTTGAGACACCCTATGTGCACCCTCATCCTCTCCAAACATCAAGTCATTCTTTTCACTCCCCATGGACTTCCCCCTTATCGTGGTGTTCATGATCATTCCATTCCTCTAGTATTGAGTAGCCTTCCTGCTAATGTTCGCCCTTATCATCATCCCTTTGCATAGAAAAATGAAATTGAGAAAAATGTTCAGGAATTGCTCGACATTGGTGGTCCTAGTACCAACCTCTATTCCTCCCTTATGTTCATGGTCCTTGAGAAAGAAGGCACTTGGCGCATGTGCCCAAACTTTCATGCCTTGAACAAACTCACCATCAAAGACAAATTTCTCATTTCTATCATTGATGACTCATTGTATGAGTTGAGCGGTGATGAGTACTTTACTAAACTTGATCTTTGTAATGGCTACCACCAGATACATATGAAAGAGGAAGATCCAAGACTGCTTTTAAAACTCATGAGGGTCACTATGAGTTCTTGGCCATGCCCTTTGGTCTGTGTAATGTCCTCTCCACTTTCCCAAGTCTCGTGATTCATGTCTTCCATCCATTCCTTTGTCATTTTGTCTTAGTTTTCTTTGATGATATTCTCATCTATAACAAAACTTGGGAAGCCCATCTCACCCATGTGCATCAAGTTCTCCATCTCCTCTCTCAGCACAAAATTTTCCTCAAACAGTCTAAATATTTCTTTGGAGCCTCTTAAGTGGAGTAACTGGGTCATATTGTCGACAAGGATGGTGTATGGATGGATCCTAAGAAAATTGAAGCAATGAAGGATTGGCCTCGCCCTAAAACTCTTAAGAGATTGCGTGTTTTTTTGGGTTTAACAGGGTATTATTGCAAGTTTGTTCAGAATTATGGAAAAATTGTTGCACCTCTCACTTCTCCCCTTGAGAAGAATGTTTTCACATGGACTCCAGCCAATGATCAATCCTTCCAATCATTGAAAGAGGCTATGTGCAAGACTCTAGTCTTGGCCCTTCCTAACTTCACAAAGCCTTTGTTTCTGGAATGTGATGATTTAGGGAAAGTAATTGGGGTAGTCCTCGTGCAAGATGGAGAGCCTTTGGCCTCCACTATAAAACAATTTTCAAATAGACATTTGGGCCAATCAATCTATGACAAGGAAAAGTTGGCTATTATGCATGTCATGGGATCTTTAGTGTACTTATCTCCTAGGGTAACGCTTCCAAACTAAAACTGATCATCAGAGCCTTAAGCATTTTCTAAACTAATGAATTTCATTCCTTGAGCAACAAAAATGGGTGACTAAGCTACTTGGATATGATTATGATATCATTTACAAGAAGGGCAAAGAAAATGTGGCTCCTAACGCTCTTTCCAGGAAGTATGAAGAAGAAGTGTCCCTCTTTTACCTCTCCTTCATCATACCAGATTGGCTCCAAGTTGTTTGCCAGGAATGGCTACAAGACCCCAAACTCTCTCACCTAATTCAACAATTGCAACACCATTCTCCAACTTTTCCAGCGTACTCTTGGGATAATGAAGAGTCGCCCTACAAAGGTTGTTTGTATTTAAGCAAACAGTCGCAACTTAAATCCATGTTGCTTGTTGAGCTTCATGCTTCACCCACAGCTTGGCATTCATCGTTTACCAAAACCTATGAAAGGGTCAAACATTATTTTTTCTGGGGTGGTATGAAACGGGATGTCTCCACATTTGTGGCTGAATGTGATGCCCGTCAATGCAAAAAGGGAGAAATAGTCAAAGCCCCAGGCACACTCAAACTGCTTCTGATTCCCCCTATTATTTGGCGGGATATTTCCATGGATTTCATTGTTGGCTTACCTAAATCGAG
This sequence comes from Picea glauca, assembly GCA_000966675.3. Lineage (NCBI taxonomy): Eukaryota > Viridiplantae > Streptophyta > Pinopsida > Pinales > Pinaceae > Picea > Picea glauca. The sequence goes on from JZKD02S1564457.1 coordinate 7,690, forward strand.
AAATAGTTAGTTATCATGGTGGTAGTCGAACGACTTTCCAAATATGCTCATTTATGTTCTCTTCCACACCCATTCAAGACATCCACAGTGGCTTGAATTTTCATGGATTATATCTTCAAACTTCATGACATGCCTCATTCTATTATACATCATTGGGCTCAGTGGTTACCCTTAGTTGAATGGTGGTACAACACCTCTTACCATACAACTACTCGCATGACTCCTTTTGAGGTAGTATATGGACAAAATCCAATGTTGGTTCTCTTATACATGTCAGGTGTCTCAAAGGTTCAGGAGGTTGAAAAAAATATTATAGTCCGAGAGGCCATTCTCCGTTCCCTCAAATAAAATTTGGTCATGGCTCAAAATCGCATGAAGCAACAAGTATATCAAGGTTGTTCTGAGCGTCAATTTGTTGAAGGGGACCAAGTGTTTCTTCATCTCCAACCTTATAAGAATACTTCACTCAATGTTGAACATTGTCAGAAACTTGCTCCCAAATTTTATGGTCCTTATACGATTCTCAAGTGAGTGGGATCTGTGGCCTACCAGTTAGCTCTACCCAGACATTCTAAGATCCATCCTATTTTTCATGTCTCGTGCTTAAATAAAGTGATTGGAAAAAGTTCCAAACTCAAACTAATCTCCTTGACTTGGATGAAGAAGGTTCCATTTGGTTGCAGCCACAAGTAGTTCTGGACCAGTAAGAGCATCGCCTCCATCAATGCACCATCAAGGAATTGTTAGTTCAATGGAAAGAAACAACTCCAGAAGATGTCACCTGGGAGCTAACCTTCTTTCTGTAACAATTTCCTCATCTCAAGCCTTGAGGACAAGGATGTTATTCAAGGGGGAGGGCATGTCAGGGACCTAACCTCCCTAACCCCTCATCTAGGTAGAATAATATATTTTCCATGTAATAAAGGTCGACATAAGTTAATAAGGCCCATTTAATAAATGTGAAAAAGTCAATTTAAGAAGACCTAATAGAAGCTTCCACTTCTAGAAAGATCATCCTCTAGAATGTTCTTTAGAAGATAGAATTAGTATAAATAAGAGTAGGAGGCGTGAGAAATCCTTGTCTTGAGAATTATTATAAGAGAGCTTTGCTATGTTGGAGGTTGCCCCCTCGAAGAGGCAAGTGAACATTGTTTCCTATCAATAAAGGTATTATTTTGGTGTTGTGGTTCCATAAATTTTGTTGTTTCGTTGTTATTCTCTACAATATTTCAGTTTTTTGTTGTTGTTCTAATGTTATTCATTGTAGTGTTTCTCTTTTATGTTATTATAATAGATATGGTACCTAACATAATGACTACATGGTCTCTATATATACCTATTCACACATTGTATCTATGGCCTTTTATTGTTAGCTCAACCCTATTACATATATGTTTACACATTACATGCACATTTAACCCCATATGTTATCCCCCTTGGGGTCATATCATATACATTTAACCCCATATATGCCCCCCCTTAGGTCATATCAACACATCTGAATTTTCCTTAGTTCAAATTTAATGAACGATTGTATGTGTCCCTCACAAATTTCCTCTTTCACCCTTGAAAAATGTTAGTGCCTAAGTGAGCTATTTGCATGATCCCCGATTTCCTTGTTTTTGCCCCAGAATTTTATTATTGAGAAATCCAGGTTCGAACTATAAATCCCACCTAAATTAAAATCTCTGCTATGATGGCATGCACCTTAGGTCGGGATCAACATCACCATCTTTAAAGTTGGTTTCCATTCCAAAACGTTATAAGTTAGCTATTAATGAGCTTTAATTTGATTTCTGAGCTAAATCCTACATGCCTTGTTTATGTGTTGCACTAACCTGCAAGAATTTCAATATGGCTAGGGTACGATAGAAAAAGGAAGGTGAACATGAGAGATCAATTTCAAGCCAATAGAAGGATCAAATGAGGTTGTAGAGGCTATTGAGGATACAACAATAACAAGCGAATAGACTCCCACAACTACAAAATCATTAGTTATAAGGAAAAATAAATCTTCCAAAGGCAAGCAAGCAATCATGGAATCTTAGGCTACTAAATATTAAATTGCCCACTTATGTAAACACCACATACACTACTAGGTTTGATGTAGCCAACACACACAATGAACTATTTCATCTAATTGGAGATGGGAAAGGGCCCAAGGATGACAAATACTTGGGTGAAAGGGAAGAAGAAGAGCTTTCTATAGCACAAAGTTTAAAACAATACTTCATGGATGATGTAGTAGCTAGATCTCTAGTGAAGCCTTGTGCAGAAGTGATCAGGTACCTAATACAACATACATAGGTCAACAGAAAGAGAATTATGAATGATCATGGAAGGTGTGTTGGATCATTCACATTGATTGATTTTGAATCCTACTACAAATCGACAAAGGTTCAAATCAATTTCACTCATGAGTGGTTGAAAGTTTTTATGAATGACCATAATTGTTATAACCCAGTTGATTGGTTTGAGGAAGGGCGAACTTTCAAATCTTTAAGCATCAAACCTTTCTCAACCATACAACTTAGGTCATGATACACTTGGGCAACCCAATTGGTCAACATAATCTATGGTGAAAAAGATTCAACTCTTGTGAAGATAGGTTAGATGCCAATGATGTATGAAATCACTAAAGGAGCCTGAATTTTC
>JZKD02S1564479.1:0-10344 GCA_000966675.3 Picea glauca
TGTGGTATGTTTTCAAGAATCTCGAATGTCCTCCTATAGGAGAAGTGTGCAATTCCAAAAGGACCTTCTATTTGAGTTGAGAATTATTACATAAATATAGGCGATCATGATACCATAGCAAATCATTTTTCCATACAAAATTTTCTAATGAACTAGTGTCTTCATGTAGTTGTTGAATGATCTTCCATACCTGTTGATCTTGCTTCCATTCTATCCTTACTTCTTCCACCCAATCTGATTATGTAATAGAAATAGCACATAGTGAACCTTCTTTTTCTTCTTCTTTCCTTGAAAGGGAATCTTCCACAACATTATGTTTTCCTTTTTGTAGATAATTTCAAAGTAATAACCTGACATCTTTGTAACCCATTTTATTGCTCTTCTAAAGATAATCATTTCTTCAAGAAGTACTTCAAAATTCCATGATCTATCTTTACTTTGAAGTGTCTTCCTATTCGGTAAGGGCGACATTTATGAGCTTCATGTACTATGGCCAACATTTGTCTTTCATAAATGGGTTTGACTAAGTTTTTGCCTTTAAATTGGGTTTCTTCAAAGGTAAGGGGCCTTCCATCTTGCATTAAAACTGCACCAATTCCATGGCCCAAGGCATCACACTCCACAATAAATGTTTTTGTAAAGTCTGATGTGGCCATGATGAGAGTAGTACACATAGCCTCCTTAAGTTTTTCAAAAGATTTGGATGCTTCTTCGTTCCAAGGAAATGCTTCCTTCTTTAATAATGTTGTCGAAGGTGTTGCTATTTGACCATAATTCTTGACAAACTTGTGACAATAGTCTGTTAATATTAAGAATCCTCTAAGTTTCTTCAAGGTTTTTGGAATCAGGCATTCCCTCATAGCTCTAATTTTGTTAGGGTCCTCTTTTACACCTTCATGAGATACAAGATGGCCCAAGTATTCCACTTCTTGAACCCCAAAGGCACACTTGGAAGGCTTTGCATAAAGTTGTTTCTATTATAATAGTTGTAATACTCTGTCAACACATTGTATTTGCTCTTCCCAAGATTTGTTGTAGATTAGTATGTCATCAAAAAATACTAACATCGATTTTATAAAGAAGGGATTGAAAATAGAATTCATCAAGCTTTGAAATGTTAAAGGTGCATTAGTAGGTCCAAATGGAATAACCAAAAACTCATAATGACCTTCATGTATTCTAAAATCTATTTTAGGAATGTCTTCCTACCTCATTCTGATTTGATGATATCCTGAATGAAGATCCATCTTAGTAATTTCTCCATGTAATTCATCAATGACAAGAATAGGAAACTTATCTTTTATAGCCATTTTGTTGAGTTGTATATTATCTGGACACACGCTCCATGAACCATCATTTTTTGTAACCATCACCACTAGTGAAGCAAAATAAGTTTGGCTCGATTGAATGATGTCAACCTCTAACATTTCTCGGATCATGCGCTCAATCTCTCTCTTCTGTGTATATGGATACTTGTAAGGCCTAATATTAGGTGGTACACTTCCTGGTTGTAAATGAATATCATGGTTATGATCTCGAGTAGGTGGAAGACTCTTAGGAATTTCACCAAATACCTTGGAATGATTGTTGATAACTACTTGGAGGTCTAATAGAGAAAATGATATAGATGTTTGAACATCAAGTGAGCACAATTGTGCAAATACACCATGGTGTCCTTTTCTGAGTAATTTCGTCATGTTATTAGAGCTTATCACTTTAGAGGGTTTCATTTGGATACCTCTAAACTCAATTTCATTTCCATCTAAGAATGTCTTAAGAAAATATCATGTTTAATGTCTTGTTTTAATCCACCCATTTAAGCTTCCAACAAATGTTCATCACTTATGTCATCCACCCTTGTGGCCAATACCTGGAATTCTAAATTATAATCTTTAATATCACCTAAGTGATTGATTCTTGTCAATTGATTGAAGTAGTCATGTTCCCACACTTTCCCATATTGTGCTTCTAAGTATCTTGTAAATAAATCCCAAGTATAATAATAAAGAGGGAGCTTCCTTTTAACTATCCATTGATATGGTTTTATCTCAAAGTTCAAGGTTGTTATGTGAATCCTTTTCTTATCATCCATAATATTATGCAGTTCAAAATATTGTTTTATTTGGTTCACCCAAGTAAAGACTTATGTTCCATCAAAATTCTTTAATTCAATCTTATGAAAGTTGAATTTAGGACCCCCATCATAATTAACTCTACTATTAGAGTTAAATCCACTAGAAAATTACTTATTATCGACAGGTTGTTTAACCTGAATACTACCCTTATTTTCATGATTTCCTTACATTTTGATATCTCATTTAAGGAGTCTCTCATATGGAGACTGGAAGATCATGGAAGACAATGAATTTTGCAATTCCTTCATGGATTTTTGTATTTCTACTTTATTTTCATCCATCTTCTTATACATCTTATTCTTCATTTCATCCATATTTATTTTCATATGTTCCTTATTTTCACCCATCTTCATTTTCATGTCATTCTTATGTTTATTCATATTCTTATCCATCTTATTTTCCATTTCATCCATATTTATTTTTCATAGTTTCATCCATCTTATGTTTCATTTGTTCCCTATTTTCAGTGATCCTATTTTCCATAAATCTCTTTGATTTCATCTCAAGTCATGGTTGAGTTGTCTGGAGGTTTAGATGGTGAAGTAAATTTTGGAGGAGACTTTGGAGCCATGTGAGAAAATAATAATTCTCCACTTTTTCCTCTTTATTACATGTTTTGAATCATCAAAAACATATCTTCCAATAAAAAGTTATGCCAATTGTAAGTTATGTACATTTCAAGCCCTTAATTTGGAGTTTGTCCTCCTAGTTGACCTTCCTTCTGATTTATTTCTAAAATTTTGACCCTTTTGAGTCTAAAATTTCAACCTGTAGTACTATGAAATTTCTTCTCTGCAATGCCATAGGTCTGACCAAAATTCAATGTGCCAAGTGAAAGTTAGAGTAACTTTCTCAAACCTTGTTGATTTTTGGCCTTTGGGGTAGAGTGAACTTCTATAGAATGTCACGTGTCCAATATTTAATACCTAATTCTAAAATTTGTACTAGACATACTATGGAATGTCCTCTTTCAAATGCAATTGGTCTCACTAAATTTGGATCCTCGTTGAAGAAGATATGATTATTTTATTTAGAACACCTATTTGAGACTACTTAGAGGAATAGTCAACAAACCCTATCTTCCATAGGGTATATCTCTAAGAACTGAAATTTGAACCATAGGTACACTGAAATGTCTTCTAAATAACCTCCAAGTTTCGTTGTCTGAAGCGTCTTGGAAAAAATGTTACAGAAAAAATTCAAAGATGACTTACTTGAAGAAGCAAAACCCTAGGATCAATGCTCTAATACCAAATGTTATGATCCAACACCTTAAAAAATGATAAAATTCAATGAATACAGTCTACTTCAAGGGGGAAAGCTCCTTTTACAGTACATCCAATTCAGAATACAATATGAGATTAGATAATATGATCCTAAGACTAGGTCTCCTTGGTATATATATATATATATATGAGACAAATGGTACAATTATAATGAAATGGTACCATGAAGGGTTCTAGCTGACATACAATTATAATACTATAAATGTAATAATTCAATATCTAGTCCTTAATAATAGGTTTTACACATAAAATGGGGCTTTGTCTAGGTGTTGGGTCTATGCCACCTTATTTAAATCAACCTCAATCCCCAGTTTTTTGAAATTCAAGTAAGAATTTCTCCAAAACTAGTGTTTCACCATGATTACCTCTATATTCTCCTCCAAATATAGAAAGTAGTCCAACCCTTTGAGAGAATGTGGAAGACCAAGATATATCCCACCACCATTATCCAGTTTTCTTCCACCAAATGCCTCAAAGAGACTTATGAAACATTTCTTCCATGAAATTTTCCCCTGGAGCATACCTTTGAAAATAACTAATCCTTTCCAACAAGACTCCCTCACCAACAATCAACCTCAGACTCTCTTCTCTATTATTTTCTACTCATATCATTTTCTTTGCTACATATTCTCTTCCACATTATTCTTTGGTTTCTTCCCTCCTATGGACTTTTGCTCAGTAGCTTCACATTTCTCCTATAAGATTTAGGCCCCAAAATTCATTTAATGGAGGTGAACCTTCAACACCTATGAGCTTATAAGGACTTTGTTTTGGCGGCAGGTCATGTGCTCTTTTAACTAAACCCTAGACAATAAAACCATTTGTGGGAAGCAACAACCACTAATTGTTGAGTTGACCCCTCGTCACATTAGAGTGGTTTCCACCAAGAGAAAAAAAAATCACTTTTCTTTGAAAGGTTGGTGAGGAATCCCCATTTTGACCTTGTGGAAAAGGTATGGGTTAGGGAAAATATGATTGAATACACTCCTTCCCCTTTACCAATGTGGGATCATCGACTCTCTTCATGTCATTAAATCAAGGAGAATAAGTAGTGTTTCCTTCAAATCCTATGCCAAATTGGATTTTAGAAAAATCCCTAGGAGTCAAAGAGGAGTACATACAAGAGTATCTTCCAATGATGAAGCATTGAAGGTTGCAAAGAAGTAGTTTGGCCCTAGACCTTACAATGGATCCATTGAATAGACCACTAGTTCTTCATCGTCACCTCTCTACTGCTTCTACCTCTTCGAACCAACATATTTTATCCTCCTCCCATATCACCTCATATCAACTACCTTTGTTGTGCCAACAAGCTATTAATTATTTATTTCTTATGAGTTTATTATAGGATTTTAGTTTCATAGTTTATTATATAGACTAATTAAATAGTGAAAAAATTAAAAAAATAAAAAATATATATATATATCAAATGATGATGATAATTACCGTCTCTAGAGTTCAAATTTGTTCTATTAGAATTTAAGAAAAAATGATAAGGAATTAATTGGTTTGCGTTAACATTTTGTTTCTATGCTTGAAAGTATTGGAGAGAAGCTTTCCTAAATTTCCTTGGCTTTTATGAGTTAACAACCTATGAAGATATGTAGTACTGTTATAAATATTTTGAAAATGAGATCTAGTCTCAGCTATGGAGGACAATCTAAGAGAAATTTATTTTCATCCTCCACCCTCTACTATCACAAAGATCACAAAAATTTGAGAAATTCTTTCATCACATGGCATTTTTGGATTTTCCAACTCCTAGTTTCACTAGGATTGAGAGAGTTTGTTCTTATTTTAGCAATTTTGATTTCCTTCTTTAAGTTGGCTATAACATAGATATACTTCTGATCATTTGAAATTAATGATCTCTTTGTAATATATTAATTTTCTGTTATTCTCTATTTCTTCATTGCACCACAACTCTTTAAATTTAGTTATGATAATATTTTTCATGGTATCAATATTCTATGAAGTGACATCTTCTTCTATTCTCTAATGGTTTAGCCAAGAATTAGCATATCTACAATACCTTCTCTTAAGCCCCAAGTGACTATGAATGGAATTTGAAGAAATGCTAGGAAGCCTCCTCTATATCATGTTAGTGATCTTGTACTTGTACATTAGGTACCTCATCATAGTCATAGTCTGAATGGATAGAAACACAATTTCTAATAAGAAGGTTGGATGAGGTGTATTGTTTTTAATTTTAGTATTATAAATTATAAAGGGTTTTTGGATTCGCTCAACTTTCCTCAAAGATTATTTAAAATGTTGTATCCCCAAACTTGATATCTAATGTAGAAATAATTGCAATAAAGATATTATATATGTTATGCAAACTCTACTATTAATGTTACTACTGATAATAGTGGGTACCTTTCTTTAAAGAAAATCAGTTTGGTATTTTGGTAACAATGTTAAATAGCCTTCATATGCGTAAAGAAAATCAGTTTGGTATTTTGGTAACAATGTTAAATAGCTTTCATATGCGTAAAATAAATAAATCTTTCTTTAAAGAAAATCAGTTTGGTATTTTGGTAACAATGTTAAATAACCTTCATATGAGTAAAATAAATAAATCTATAGAGAGTTGGGAATAAGAATTACCTTGAAACGAAGGTTTGCTATTTTCTCAAGTTGAATCTGATTCTGCCTCCAAAATGTAAACAATAATTAGATTGTAAGACATATTAATATTTTATATGAAAAATATAATGAAAGTTGAAACATTGTATTTTTATGGTCTAAAAAATCATTAAAAAAAAATATGCAATGGAACTTCAACAATCTTACCTGTCTTGCTCTTACTTTAAGAATAGCACATTCAATGGTGTGCTCCAAATCATGTAGTTCCCCTACCTTTAATAAAGCCAATTCCTCTCCCATCATATTCCTGTCAATAAAAACATAAAATGATTTATTAAAAATTCATCCAAACAATTTGGGAAAAGCAATACAATTTCAAAGAACCCATTTTAATACCTGCAAGTTTTTTCTACCCAAGGAACTTACCTGCAAGTTTTTTCTACCCCAGGAACTTACCTTTGCAATCTCTGTAATGCACGGAGTTTCTGCCTCAATATTTCAATGCCTTCCTGAATTGGGTTCTATGCAAAAGTAATATTAATATTAATAAAATCCTTGGGGACAAGTAAGAATGGTAAATGCTAAAAGTTTCACAAAGATATATACCTTATTCTCTACATTGTGCTCTGATGATGGGCAATTAATTGCTTTGGTACATTTTTCATATCTCTCGATAGTTCTTTCCATACACCTGCCAAAATTCCAAAGCTATATTAGAAATGAATTCATACGCAGTCATTCCACAACCATATTGTTTAGCCGCTTGTCCATATCTAGAGGAGGTGGACAGAGAATATATGGAATAGTTCTTAAGAAACAAGGGAGATAAACGTATGCATGTCTTCCTGCCAAATATGCAACACAACAAGAAGTTTCAGAGGAGGAATAATGTTGCATTGACGAGTGCAACAACTGAGAATTCGCTACCCAACTTTCTGCGCCTTTGCGAACGAAAGCAACAACAGAATGACTATGAAAGTCATCGATGCTATTATGCTACTCCCATGGCTAAGAATCATCAGAATAAGGTCTCATCACACACAGTCTCTGATGTCTATCACTGCAGTGCATTTCTCCTTCCTTACATAACGTAAATCGAGTGGTATATTTGTCTTTCACTTTAAAAGAGATTCAAAACTCTCAAAAGTTGATCCAGGAAATTCATAGTTAATGTGCCAAGCAAGGCACTGAGTAATCCGTTTGAGAGGTTTCAGGAGGACCTAGTTTCTGCCTTATCATTGAGTGAGTGTGGTTGGGGAGATTTGCAGTGATTTAGGACTTGCCTTATCATTGAGTGAGTGTGGTTGGGGAGATTTGCAGTGATTTAGGACTTGAAATTTAGGTTCATTTTCATTTTTTTTAAGTTTTCTCATGAATTGGGATTTGTGGGTGCTATGTTAGATGATAGAACTGATACATCAACTATAGGTTAAGTATCATGCAATGAGTCAATCATTGATTCACTGTCTGGTTCATCTTAGTTGTTAGATGATAAAAAATAATATTTATCTAATTGATAAGATGCACCATGTAGTAAGTTAATTATTAACTCACTACATGTAGTAAGTTAATTATTAACTCACTACATGATGCTTAATATTTCCCCACAATCAAAAGCTAAATACATAGATAAGTGGCTCTGTGACTTCTTCTAAAAAAGAATGGTAAGATTAGGGAAATAGTTGCCATGGATACTCTTATTCTATACACATTGTTAAATTAATAACAATTAACTTAAATATGAGGAAAGGGCATTCTTATTCTTACGAGGGGAGGCAGGACAAACATACTCAGCATTCTTATTCTTGCGAGGGGAGGCAGGACAAACATACTCGGTGGGAGGGACGACATGGCTTACCAAGCGCTAGCAAAGGAACACTTGGAAGGGCAAGACAAGCAATTAGTTGGAGCAGCATGCGACAAAATTGATCTCAAAAGAGGGTGACGGTAGACACATGAAGAAGAAGTTACAAGTTCAGAGAAGTATTGGCTGAAGAAGAAGCCTGGAAAGCTTTGACACTTTCCTTAATATTCCCAAGTCCCGCTGGCCCGATGCTTTCTTATACCATCAAGGCAATTGAATAGAAACGTTGGGTGATATCTGAAATAAGATGGATGATAGTCCAACGAAAAATACAATCTAGTAGCTGGGCTAATGCTATAGTAAGGCATGATGGGAGAGAGGTTTCAGAAGAACTTGATGATAGATGGTCAGGGACTCGAATGACGGTGGGAAGAAGTAGAAGAAAGCTCAATCTCAGACAATTGTTTCATAGGTAAATCGTAATACCTATTTTCCATGCTCTAGTTTTTCTTCAAATGCCATCATTTCCAAAAGATTTGATAGCTATTGGGCAAGGCTTCGATGCTTTCCTTAATATGCCCAAGTCTCTTTAAGATGCTGGCGTAGTCCATCAAGGTAATCGGTAATCGAAATGAGATGTTGGGTGATATCTAAATGACACGGATAATAGTCAGGCCAAAAAAAAACAGCTAGGCTAAGGATAAGGCTATAGTAGGGCACGATAGGATAGAGGTTTAAGAAGAACTTAGATACTCGAAGGATGGTGGGAAGAAGCAGGAAAATGCTCAGCCTCAAATAATTGTTTCACACTAAATCTTAATACTACCTTCTCTGCGTTTCTTGAAATGCCATGGCTTCCAAAAGATTTGATAGCCACTAGGTTTCAAAGAGCTATATGATATAAGGCTTCAAGGAGNTTCAAATAACAATGCAAAGAAAATGCCAGGAAAGAAAGAGATCTAACAAACTAAGTTTTTTTTATATATTTTCTTCCAATCAAAGCAGAAATAACAAAAGATTCTAAAAGAAACTCATGAATGCATGATTCATGTCACCCCTGGCCATGAGGGGGATTTTTTTTTTTTAAATGCAACTCATTTTTCTTAAAATCTCAAGCTAAAAACAAGTTTAAAAAGCTAGGAAACACAAGAAATATTTCAATGAAAAAGTAAGCTATGCTGGAATCCAACCTAGGCTAAAACTACTATGACAAAGACCAAGATTAAATCAAGGAAATTCCTGAGAGGTATACCTCTTGAAAAGGAAGAGGATGACCACCTCTCCTTAAACAAAAATTTTCTCAATAGGCCCACTGCTGATAGTTCAACAGCCAGCGTGTGCACGCGAGTTGTGTAAGGTCAGAGCGCGTGTACACGCATGCAGGCCTTATACAAGCCGTGTGTACCTTTGCAATTCTTCAAAAAAATGAAAAAAACAAGCAATCAAACGCTGACAGAGACTACTGGTATTGAGAACCAGAGTCCCTTGAAGACTTACAAACTTACTTTGACAGAAAAGAAAAACAATTCAAGGAAACTTTCATAGAACAAAACCAATCTGAGGTGGTACCTAAGCTACAAACTGCAAAAACAGAGACCAGAATGATATCCAGAAAGCCCCTGAGAAGGATCACTTCTGACAGGGGAGAGGATGACTGCCTCTCTAAAAAAATAAATTCTGAACTCAGACACGCGACTAACACTTCATCAGCTAGCGTGTGCACGCAGGCTATGTGAAGGTAGGGCACGGGTACACGCATGCAGGCCTTATACAGGCTGCGTGTACCTCTGTGACCTCCGTAAAATAAAAAGCAGCCAAGCAAAGAAAGCAGGGAATACTGGTATGGAAGACCAGAATCCCTACTAGCTCAGACTTTTGCAAAAACTGAGAAAAAGGTAGTAAAACCAATTAAAAATACAAAAGAAAAAATATTCCCAGAAACCCTAGAGATCCCTAGTATGGTCGCCAATTTTTTTGTGGGTGGGAAATCCCTCCTACGAACTAGCACTAAGGGTTTTATCATGCATGTAGAAATGACCTAAAGATTCTTACTTTTTACCATCATCCCATGCCTAAACCCCCATTACTCATATATAAATACAAGGCTCAAGAGATTAAGTTGGCGTACCTTATTTTTCATGTTTGATGTCGATCCCTTTTCGCGCTTGGCCATTCTTTGACTGCAACTCTCCTCCCAATGCTGACTTGCATTCACTAAAGACAAACAAAGAACTCCACATGCATTTGATCTATGAACTAACGGGTTAGAGATTTAATCAATCATACAATCAATATTCCAATAATGACAATCTCATATGGCGGGATGGGAAAAACAATTCTTTTATTAACTTCACAATGATACCTTACAATGATAAAGTCAGCTACTGTTCCTCGATCTTGGTCCTGGGCTCTTCTTCCACTGTCTTCCAACTACTTTGCTCTATACTTCTCTTTTCACAAGGATGGCTAAAGGTTGGGACAAAGGGAATGCTTAATCGGGTATAGTTTCTTTACTATGATTCTCCTCCTT
>JZKD02S1564490.1:0-10344 GCA_000966675.3 Picea glauca
ATCTATTGCTGGGTAGACCATGGAAATATGATAGAAACGTAGTTCATGATGGGAGAAAGAACACGTACACCCTGGAGGAAAATGGTAGGACTCACATGTTGTTGCCAATTAAGGATAAAGAAGTGAAAACAGAGATGAGAAACACTGTACTTCTCATGAGTGGGAAGGAACTTCTTAAGGAGGTTAAGAAGGAAGACACACAATTTATTGTCGTCAGGAAGCCAAAAATTGTTTTGACCAGTACGAGAATAGATGATCTATCGGAAGAAATCCAGGAGTTGCTGGAAGAATTTGCTGATATAGTAGTGGACGAACTACCTTGTTCATTGCCACCTATCAGGATTATAAGACATCATATCGATATTATACTTGGAGCCAGTTTACCAAAAAAATTTGTGTACAGGTTGACACCGCAGAAAAATGAAGAAGTTAAGAGGTAGGTCCAAGACTTAATGGACAAAGGATTGATTCGGGAGAGCTTGAATCCATGCGCTGTTCCAACAGTGCTCAGCCCAAAGAAATATGGAGGCTGGAGAATGTGTACAGACTCAAGGGAAATCAATAAGATTACCATTAGGTACAAATTTCCATTGCCAAGGATGGATGATTTGATGGATTTCTTGAGTGGAGCAAAGTTTTTTTCAAAGATTGATTTGAAAAGAGGATATCATCAGATTCGAATGAGAGAAGGTGATGAATGGAAGACAACATTCAAGACAAATGAGGGGCTGTATGAATGGCTTGTCATGCCATTTGGCTTAACGAATGCGCCCAGTACTTTCATGATATTGATGAACGAAGTCCTGAATAATTTCATAGGTAAATTCGTCATTGTATATCTTGATGATAAATTAATTTTTTGTAGGATAGAAGCAGAGCACTTAAAGCATTTAGATGCAGTGATGAGGAGATTACAACAAGAGAAATTGTTGATCAATGTGAAGAAATCATCATTTATAAGAACATAACTCATTTATTTGGGTTTTGTTATCTCTGCAAATGAGTTGAAGATGGATCCAGAAAAGGTAAAGGTGATTAAGGACTGGTCATCGTCGAAGAGCGTGTTTGAAGTATGAAGCTTCCATGGTTTGGATAGCTTCTATAGGAAATTTATCCGAAAATTCAGTGGAATTAGCGCACCAATGATGGATATGGTGAAGAAAAGAAATAAAACTTTTCACTGGACGGAGGAAGTGGAGAAGAGATTCAAGCTGCTGAAGAAGAAGATTGTTGAGCAACCAATTCTGGTTTTTCCAGATTTCAGCAAGACGTTCCAGGTCAAGTGTGATGCGAGTGGATTTTCAATTGGAGCGGTCTTGAGCCAAGATGACAGGCCGGTCGCATATTTCAGTGAAAAACTGAATGAAGCAAAGATTAAGTACTCCACATATGACAATGAATTCTATGCAGTCATACAAGCGCTGAAGAAATGGAGACACTATTTGATTCCCAAGGAGTCTGTTTTGTACAGTGATAATCATGCTTTACAATTTGTGACTCGACAGGAGAAGTTAAACCAAAAGCATGCTAAATGGGTTGAATTCATGCAGAATTTTACTTTTGTGATTAAACATATTTCTGGAACTACTAACAAAGTTTCTAATGCTTTGAGCAGGAAATGTTTGCTTATGTAGGAATTCAGTGTCAAGACTTTAGGTTTTGCTAACCTCAAAGAAATTTATAGAGATGACCCAGATTTTAAAGAGGCATATGAAGCATCTGAGAATCCAATTCTTAGGGATAAAAGCCAATGGAATGAATACATGATCCATGATGGATTATTGTTCAGGGGAAATCAACTATGTATTCTAAAATGCTCCATGAGGGAGAATTTGCTGAAAGAAAAAAATAGTGGAGGATTGGCCGGACACTTCGGTCATGACAAGACGTTCTCAAAGTTGAATGACTCATATTTTTGGCTAGGGATGAGGAAAAATGTCAAGAAATTTGTGGACATGTGCATAACTTTTCATCACACGAAAGGAAAGAGGTAGAACACATGATTATACCAACCATTACCCATACCTGAAAGGCCGTGGGATGCAATGAGCATGGATTTCATATTGGGACTGGCAAGGACACAAAGAGGATGTGATTTAATCTTTGTGGTAGTCGAAAGATTTTCAAAAATGGCACATTTTATACCATGCCAGAAAACCAATGATGCAACTCATATTGCGAACCTGTTTTTCAAGGAAGTCGTCAGACTTCATGGTTTTCCAAGGAGTATAGTTTCTGATCGGGATACCAAGTTCGTAGGACATTTCTAGAGGAATTTATGGAATAAGCTAGGAACAAGTTTGTATTTTAGTTCAACATATCATCCTCAAACGGATGGGCAAATAGAAGTATTGAATAGGAGCTTGGGAGATTTGTTGAGGAGCTTAGTGACTGAACACCAAAGTCAATGGGATCACATTCTTCCACAAGAGGAATTTTCTTATAATGATTCACTTAATAGACGCAGATGGAAGAGTCCATTCCAGATTGTATATGGAATGCAGCCAAGGGGAGTTTCTGAATTGAAGGATGCAAAACAACCTAAATTCAGGAGTGCTAGTGCAGAGGACTTTGCAGAAGGAATGGAGGAGCTTCACAACCGAATTAAAGAGTGATTGCAGAGTACAAGTCAAGAATACAGGCGGAGAGCAGATCATCATAGGCGATAACTTCAATTTGAAGTTGGTGATTTGATTCTCGTGCATCAGAGGAAGGAGAGGTTCCCAAGGGGAACGTATAACAAACTGAAGATGAAAAATATTGGACCGTGCAAGGTCATGAAGAAATTTGGGGCAAACGCATATGAGATTGAATTACCCGATGGGGTCGAAATCTCACCGATATTCAATGTTGCATATTTATACCCTTACAGAGCTGAAGAAGCAGGAGCAGAGGGTGAGAAAGAAGAGGTCCAATGGACAAAACAAATGCCTATAGCTGAAAAACCACAGATGGAAAGCATAATTGACAAGAGGATTAGCAGAAAGACCAAGAGGAAAGAGTATTTTGAATACTTGGTCAAATGGAAGGGACATCCAGTTGAAGATGCCAGTTGGTAGGATGAAGCAAAAATTCATAAGCATGGACAAACTGTGCACGAGTTCATGAACAGGAATTCATGAAAATTTTCAAGCGAGGGAGTATGATGGAGGAGCATCATAAGTAGCCATCCAAGCAAACATAAAGGTGAAAGACAGTTGGAAAAACGCAACACACATTTTGCACATTTTGAAATGTTTTTGAAAAATTAATGAGAAGATACTAATGTAGTAGTTAAAGGAATCGTACTTGCATGTTGTAAATAGATCTTGAGTGATTTTCTCTCATCTTCCGGATGTAATAGACATTAAGTCTGTTTAATGAAAGTATGTAGATTTGAATTAAGAGATTAGACAGTTTTAGAGGCATAGGAGGGAAAACAGATATAGACACCCTCATCCTTGTATCATAGTAATCTTGGTAACATTATCATCATTGAGAGATGTAGCAGAGAGCTGTAGAGAAAAACCCATGTACAGGAGCACTTGAGTTAATATATGAAGCTTTGACTCAAATTTCATGGTGTAATGATGCTTACTGTTTACATTTGTTAAATGGTATGTTTACAGTGGTTTGTTTTCTCTGTTATGCATTTATCTCAATGTTGTCATGTGTGTATGATTTCATGTTGAATGTATGAAGTCTGAGAGAGAAGAAGAATGAGTTTCAATTGTTTCTCTTCCTAAGAATTCCTGCAAGGAGTGCAGTGAACGTCCGCAAGGTGTGTGTTGACAAGGGTTTGAGTTTTATCTTAGAAAGCTCAGGAGGGATACTGTTGTTCTCATAACCAGTAGAAGTGCAGGGGAAGCACAAGAGACATGCAAGGTGTGAATAGGTTGGTTGAGGCCTTAGAATTTATCAACTAAGGCGAAGGAAGAAGGACCACTATTGCAAAGAGTGCACAGGGTCGAAGACTCAAATAACCAGAAGTTATTTGAAAGTTTTCTGCAAGGAGTGCGAGCAGGAAACCCTTTGGAAAGCTTGAGTTTGCAAGTGAAAGCTCAGGAGGGATAACACCTTTGAACACTTCAAAGGAAGGCAGAAATTGAACCACTTCAAAGGGAGACAGAGATCAAAATCGTCTCATAGAAGTTAAGTTCAAGAGGGAGAATACTCATTCATTGGACATAAGTCATTGAGTAGTGAATCGAGCGGTCAAAATTCTCCGTGGAGAGATCATGAAGTCGCGAGGACTATAGGATCTAGTGGAGCCATATGGACAGTGAGAAGCCTTCATGAAGGAAGTGTGAAGTTGCGAATGTCATTGGATTTGGTAGAGTTGAAAGGTTGTTAGAGGCCGATGAAACCTATCATCTTAGGATCCAGGATCAATGTGAGCCGTTGATCATGCTTTGTATAATTCGTTGGATCATATCGCGAACTTGGGGTTCGTGAGTTTGGAGGCCAGACCAAATTTCTTGGTTTGTGCAAAGTTCCAAGTTGCAAGGAGTAGAGAAGGAGATCCAGACTGTTGGATCCAAAAACACGGGAGAACCGTTGGATCAGAATCTCCACGTGGTATCTCATACTCGGGGGTTCAAGGTTTGAGAGATTTTATTTTCGACTACAGAAGTCATGAAGTGCCGAGTGCCGAGGGCTTGTGCAAACACGTGGAAAATATGGTTTATGGGGACCGCATGGTTGACAAGTGGCACAAGCATAGAGCACAGAGAATAGTGGAAGCAGGTGACAGGTACTAGACACACGTCGCCTGGGAAGGAGTCAACTATTGTTGACTTATCGCGTATCGGGGATTCACGAAGGGGGAGCATGAGGAATCAACACCCTAACTCACGAAGTTCTGAGTTGCAAGGCATGCTAGCAACTTAGCCCTAGCTGATGGTTATGTGTGTGTGAGGCGCTAACTAGGAGAAACCATACCTATATTGGCATCTCAGGTATTAGAGGTTTGGAAAAGAGGATTCGAGGGTCTTCAACTCACGAGCTCACGAGTTGTGAGTTGCGAAAAGGTGCTTGCACTAAGTCCCAGGTTGTGGTTGTGTGGAGGTGAAGACTCACACCTAGTGCACGTGGTGTAGGTGGAGTTTTCGTGAAGGAACTATGGATCAGATTCGTTGAATGTTTCAACAAGGAACCAAAGGAGCCGCTTCAGCTTGAGGATATTAGAATGATCCTATGCGGATCTCAGCCCGAGGTCAGGGGGTTTTCGTCATATGAACACATTGTTCAACCCCCAAGATCTTCCCTCTTTGATGGAGAGCCTCATTGTCTCTCTTATATGATCTTTCCTTTGGTGGAGGATTGAAGTGGTGGAGGCCCAACTGGAAGGGACTTAGTTTCTTGGTTCCGAGACGTGCCGACACGAAATTTTGTCACTCATACACTTTTGTTGATCATATTTTAGTTGAAATACTATTTTCTTGTCGAATTGATGTCTTGCAAATATTTGAATTATTATTCCATGGGCGTATTTGTTATGAATATTAATGGACTATGCTATTGTATGTGCTAACTTTATATATTATCACCATATGATTGATTTTCTTGGTTGTTGAGGACAAGTTGCAGGTATAAATCTTTGGGTCACGTCCTCAATGGTGGTATTCATCGAACGTCCAGACAAGATAGGCTCTTTATCTTGTCTTGTTATCATTTACATTTATATAGAATACTTGGGATTATAGTTGATTTCTACAGTCATTATGTCTACTGTGGTTTATCCCATGCCATTGAGTGATTTTCCTTGTAACACAATTGGTGAACATACTGGGGATTGAATCTTCTATTTTGGGGTTTGGAGTGTTTTTGTCCTTTGATTTCTCTCGGTTAGCTTGAGTTTCCTTTCCATCTGATTTCTTGATAGCCTATTTTCATTTTCAATCTGAGTTTCTTGGCCTTATCCTTAACCTGGAATTGTTCTAATACATATACACAGTTTTCCCCTTGACAGACGCGTACATACGAGAGATGTCATTCTATAGGGCACGTACATACATGATTTTTTCTTAAACAATCACGTACATCAATATTTCTGCTTGATTGTTGAGTTTGGTGTTTGCTGGGTGAGTTTTGATGGCTATTGAGTTTTCTTGGGTCTCTTTCATAAATGTTGAGTACCTTCAGAGTGATAGGAAACCTTTCTTTGGTTGAATTTTCGGGCGGTTCTTCTTTCCCATCATATTTTTCATTGGTTGTTCTTGCATCTTAGGCCAAGTGTTTGCTTCCTGGTATCCTGCTTGGTTTGTCTCTTTTTTCTTACAATAGGGTCTATATATCAAGTTGTTATTCAGTCCTTGCATTTTCATTATTTATATTGAAAATACTAAAATATACATTTTTCATTTTGGATTTTGATCTTTGGGTTGTTTGATATTGATCTTGATATACATGGAAATTGAAATTGCATATTTGGGCTGTTTGATATTGATCTTGATCTTATTGAAATTGCATATTTGAATTGAAAGTTGCATTTGTGAAAAGCTTATCATTTTTTTTGAGAATTGAAGTTAGGACTTTGCATTATATTCATATTCATTTATTTTATATGCCGAGTCACAACATAATTAGTTTCAAGACCACATATTTTGAGTAAACAAAGACATTAAAAGTAACACCGATAAATTTGAAATTGATTAAAAACTATTTTATTTTTTAGGGTACACAAACTAGCTTAAGATATAGAGCCTTGGAATAAGATTTTGTGATTAAACTTATCCAAGGCTATTAAACTCAACATATGTGTTTGACTTAGGGAGTGGTGAAATCCATTATATAATTAGTGACATTAGGAGTCTCCGCTCACACTGGATTTAAGCATGAGGTTTAGTGAAGTTGGTTGCAGAGATATCCCTCTAATACCTTCTTAGTGTCGAATATATTTTTGGGGATATATTCATATATGGGGGTCTTGCTAGTAGTGTGACCTCTGTGAGAGGCGATGCTTTAAATATTTTAGGCTTTGTTACCTTGCCCATATGGTGGACCTGAATTATGACTGTTCACTTGCGCATTGGTTATATTGCGGTGGCTTTAGTTTGTTGACACATGCAACCACATAGGTTACTTGCAGGGATTATTCTGCGGGTACCTTGAGTCAGATAAGGGTCAGACAACAAAAAACCTTTATGGAGGATTACCTCGCAGGGGGCATTTGACTGACTACGCCGTTAAGCCCACGAGGGCCCTTATAACCAATTCTGATACCTCCGATCTTTTGAAGGGAATCTCAGGCTCCTCTTGGGTGAGGCATACCTACTCTAGTGAGGGAGACCCCTTTTTAGCCATTTTATACTGTTTATGTGCATTTGGCCTTTTGTTTATTTTGATGTGATATTTTATTGTTAGTTGGACTTAGGAATTTTCTTTTTATATATCGAGTCTTGAGTCACCGTGGAGCCATAATCAGTTCCTCGTAGGTCTCGCTGCTTGTTAAAGTTACCACCGCATCTTAAGTGTTTTCCTTCTAAAAGGCGTAAATTTATCAAACATGGTACAAACACCTCCACCTACCAGTCTTGCGATCATACAATTATGAGTATCAAGTCAGGTCAGAAAGTTACTAGGAGTCCTTCAACTCCCATACCTACGCTAGTTAATGGATCTCCTTCAACGTCTTCAAACACTGCGGTTGTAGTGACGGAGGTTCCAGTCATCACTACTATCCAAACTATGGTTGCTACTCAATCGATAGTGATGAACCCTTTTGGGTATATTTTTTGTACACCTAGGTACAATACTCAGTCCATTCCTACGACCTCTATCCCTTTCTCTTATGGTATGCCAAATCTGACATCGCAATTTTCGTCATCCATTCCAATGATGAATAAAAATCCTAGTATTGGACTTGGGGGCATGGATCCTTCGCATATTCCACTCTCATTTGGTGGACCTCACATTCCCCAAATGAATCCTACCATTGGAAGCCAACATCCTTTTCACCTTGGGTCTAATCCTAGTCTTAATGCTCCTAGATGGAGTAATCAATTGGGAAAACAAGATGCTCCCTATGTCCTGTCCTTTACACCTACCTCCTCCACATCAATTTTGACCAACATGTTTGGCATGATGAAACCACCTCTATCCTCTAGATTTACAACCAAGGGAGGTCAATTTCATACTTTAGGCAACCCCAAACCT
Source organism: Picea glauca (assembly GCA_000966675.3). Taxonomy (NCBI): domain Eukaryota; kingdom Viridiplantae; phylum Streptophyta; class Pinopsida; order Pinales; family Pinaceae; genus Picea; species Picea glauca. The sequence continues at coordinate 8,137 of JZKD02S1564490.1, forward strand.
GGAGCTACTCTGTTTGGGGGAAATATTTATAATCGTCATCATAACATTCCTACTGTAATGGTGCCCAACTAACCCCTTATGAAGCAGTTTAGAGGGGGGTTTAACAATCTTGGATAGGGCCATGGTGCATACCGAAACCTTGGATGGGCTGCAATTCCCATGGAACCACCTTTCCTAGGAGCATGGTCTCAGTTTCCACAACCCCATATCCCTTTTCTAGCCACGCTTAATTTTCCAAACTTATCAATATTAATGAATGACCTGATGTGTCATGATTTGTCATGCCCCCCCCTCCCCACCAAGAGTCCTTCATATATTATGAAATTCGAAGGCAAGACTGGTGAGGATCCTGGTGATCATGTCACTACTTTTTGTCTTTGGTGCTCTTCAAATTCTCTTAACGATGATTCTATTCATTTGATACTGTTTAAATTCACCCTCATAGGGGTTGTTGTGAAATGGTACATCGAGTTACCAGGGGGAAAATACAATAAATTTAACTAGATGGTTTTAGTCTTTCTCAACCACTTCAAGTTGCTGGTTCATTATGATGCCAAAATAGAACTTATGTCATCCCTTTTCCAGGACAAATCCACCCACATCTCAGACCATATCCAAGAGTGGTGTAGACGAAAGAGGTTGATCAAAGCCTACATTCCTATAGAGTTCCTATTGGAATGGTTTCTTAAGTCTTTACTGCCTTATATTTCGAAGGATGTTTCTACATCTGGAGTTACATTTGAAGAGGAAGCGATTTTAAAATCTCAACAGTTAGATATCATATATTCTCAGTCTAGGATGTTATACAAAATTCTTCCTGATGCACCGAGGTCAAACTATGACCCTAGACAAAAACCCGGGCCTCATGCCGATGGAATTATAGGCTCTGCAAATGTTAAATATACAGACTTGGTAGCAAACTAGTTGAAAGATTTGTCTCTAAGCTAGTCTGTAGGAGGAAAAGATTCATTTGTATCCTCCACTCCCACTCAGTCGACGGATGTACATTTTGTGCAGACGTTGACCAACCCAAATGGTAACCAGAAACCAAGAGGGAACAAAAGGAAAGGATGAGGTAATCATAAGGGTGGGAGGAATGATAATAAAACCAAGGACAACGCTAAAAATGATAGATTGAAGGTTAATGCTGGTGAGGTTAAGAAAGAGAAGCGAATGGTGAAGTTTCCTTGCAAGATTTGTACTGATGATCACCTTATCCACTTGTGCCCGAAAATCGAGGAAGTTGCGAGGCTCTTATGTCAACCGCTCGCGGTGCTGAATAATCCTTTTTTTCATAATCAACACATGGCCTCGAGTTCCTCTAATGCCGAAAATTCAGAGAGTGGGAATCAAAACCCTTCGACGGATGAAGGCAACTGTCTATGCGTAAATATGGTTAATTCTCATATTAATGTAGCCACTCGGTCTCGCAATTACAATTCTTCACAGGATGTTCCAAGTCTAGAGTCTCCCCTTCCTCTGAAAATCCATTTGCAGATCGAAAAACCAAATCATCCACCTCATATTCTTAAAGGAGTACTAAAATGCTCTACCCACGACCCTAATTCTAGAGCTTCCCAGAACTACTCTATTGGCAAGGATCTGTGTCAAACCCCTTGTGCGATGTCGGAATTTGAGGTGCTCCATACATGTCCTTCACAGAGGAACACCCTGTTATATTCTTTAGGAGCTCTATACCCATGTGGCTCTAAGGTTATTAAGTTTGACGTTATGGATGTTTAGTCTCGCTTGCCTTACCACATGGCCTTCCAAATCCATGTGGATTACTCAAAGTATACCATCAAATGTACTGTTATTTATGAAGGTGATGCAACGTGCATGATATCCCTAACCTGTTGGAAAGCCATTGGATCTAAAACCCTCTCTCAATATCCGACCATGTTGACTGCATTTGATGGTCATTATTTCCATCCCCATGGTATTCTTCCTACCTTTCTGGTCTAGTTAGGTGGAAAGACAATGGAGGTGAATGTCGAGGTGGTTGATGTGCCCCTTGATTATAAATTATTGCTAGGGTGTAACTGGACTTATGCAATGACTACAGTCGTATCGTCCGTTTTCTGTACTTTATGTTTTCCTCACGAGGGGAAAATCGTGACGATTTATCAATTATATTTTGTGCATGCTAGTCCCAATACATCAGTAGGATCATCAATCCTAGTGATCGATAATTATTAGCCGAAAACT
>JZKD02S1564512.1:0-10344 GCA_000966675.3 Picea glauca
TTCATATTGCTTATCGATTTTTCCCTTGGTTGGAATATGTCAATGGAGTCTTCAATCTACTTAGGATTTGCAGATGGATCCAATCATCATACATAGAACATGGCTTGCGCCTCTTAGGTTTTTTACTCACTCGAGGGTCTACTGGTGTCTTCAGGTGGCGTATGCCTAGGGCCATCCATACATAATGTGGCCGAATATCGCGCCCTTATAGTATTTTTGTGTGATTCGATTTGCCATGGTATTCTCTCTTTGGAGGTTCTCCTGGATTCCTAGTTAGTAGTATGTCATTTGAATGTAAGTTATTGTGTGTGTGACCCTATGTTACTCTGACGATTCCTACGGGTATGCATTTTAGAATGAAAGTTTGATTTTACTACTTATCATCACATACATAGGAGTTCTGATTATGTATCTGATGCATATGCTAATTTCATTTTAGATTTGCATTTGTCACATAACTAAAGAAAAGAAAAAATTATTATCAATGTACACATTGTAACATAAGTACATTCGAAGAACCATGTTTTTATATATATTTCAAAAAATATGATGTTTATAGTACAAAATTGGGGCTAACACCCTCAATAAGCATATACATCCGATAATACAAAAATCACGACATATACGCCTGTAGCGCCGGATGTGTGTCATGATAACAAACTATGGAATTTGTGAGACTCCAAAAGAGTCGCACCCAAGCTATGGGCATGCCTACCACCTTTCATTGCATATCCTCCGACAGATTCTCCACTTGAACCATCAGAATCCTTTATGTCAAACAAGATAGGTTTCCCTGCACGTTTTGAAGGACTCTCTATGCTTCTCCTCCCACCACCTCATCTCTCCGGTGCCTCCGATGATGTCGTGGAAGCTTGTCCAATCATCGTGGACCTACGTCTGCGTCACATACGTGTCTAATTAGTACTTAAACATCATCCAAAAATATTTTGTTTTCATATACAAAAATGCAAAAAAATGAAATATTTAAAAAAAAATTGACATACCTATGTCCCCGTAGGTGGTCCATGGTGGTAATGGCATGTCAAGGTCCCCTCTAAAGTCAATCCTTGCATAGGGGTAGTCATCTAGAGAAATGACCTACCATCTCCACTAGTAAAATAAATCATCATTGTAGGGTGTGGGCACCCTACCTCCCCCATGTTGTGTCATCACCTCGGTCCACCATGCCATGGCTATATTGTGAGTTCCCCATGGAAAGATCTCAACTCTAGGTCCCAAACCTGGAACCTGCTCGAAGAAAAAGCTACATAAGATGGAAGTGAACCTGAAGTTCCTCTTACCACCCTGTTTGCATTCTGTTAATTGGTTCTTCATGTTAATCCAGTAGTGAGGTGCATCAGTCGTACACCGTGGGTCTCAAGCACTCTACGGAGTAGAACATAAGTGACCTCGATGCCTGGTGCAATGAGGCCGATCATGTGATCTGTGTCAAAACGAGGACAACAATCTTGAGGTTTAGATTGTTTATTGTTCGGATGGGGAGTTGACTCCCTACCTTCTCAGTCCCTACAATGCAATGAGAGGCTATGTATTATTCTATCTTCATACCACTCCCATATCCCCGGGATTTGAGGTTTACCACCTCACCTCAACGTGACAAGCCCGTCAATAAATAGACATCCTCAACCTCAATCCCTAATGGTTGCCCATCAAGGTTGCAACTCTCATTGTCTGGATCCCAGTAATCCATGAGAAACTATAGCAAACTCACTTGGGCCCTCATCCCTTTGATAGCCCAAAACTTATACAACCCACATCTTTTCAAGGCCATTTGGGCACCCGAATCTCTTTCCACAACAACATCTACCTCCTCATGTTCCCTTTCCCTCCACTCTAGCACCATCCTGCAAGAGAAAAAACATTTTTTGAGTTAGCATTCACTAAAAAACATTGTTTATGGACATATACGTGGGCTGCAGTGTTTACAGTCATGTACATGGCTGAGTATATGTTGGTTGTATTTTGGAAAACCACATATAATCTTGCGTATACACGACCCAATGAACAGTAGCCCGTGTAGACCTAAACTTATAACTTGCACCCTAAATAACTTAAAATGTGAAACCTAAATACAAAATGTAATCCACTAAAAAGAAATAGGAGGGGAAGTGGAATTACCTGGTCCAGACGGTCGATGATTTCGTCACTCTAAGCTCCCATAATCACCGGTTGAAAATCGGAGGTAATTTGGTCCAAAATCCGTTATTTGGGTAAAAAACTAAAATGGCATAGTAAATTTGTTTTTTTTTACTATTTATAGCAAATTTTTACCCACTTTGCATAGTTTCAGATAATATTTTCGCTTAATGGACTAATACAATAGTGGATTGAGTTGGTTTTTGTAGTTTTGTTCATGGATTCTTGTGGTTTTCATCATTATGTTGACCGTTTGTAACTTCGGACAGGTATTTTCCCTACCCAACATATAGGATAGGTATCCATTCCATCATGCACACTTACATCATCCTATAATTTTTACTCATATGCCTTACATATGAACTTGTTTGTTAGTGACACATAACTTTATCTCTTCTACTAGACATGTCGTTATCAAATGGTAGAGACTTACCAAACATGGGTACCCTAGCTAGAACCTCTACTTTATTCGATGCCCGTGTTGAGATTTTTTCCGTAGGACTGAGAGTCCCTTATAGCTAATACATGAATTTATGTTGAGCCTCATTTATCACTCATAAACATGCTAAACTATACCTAGAGGACTCCCAGTCGAGTTTGATTTAAGCTCTTTTCCAACTCATTTTCAAAAAGTGAAAAGATTGCCGAGTGAAATTGTCTCTTTCACACTCGTAAGTTGGATTTGAAAGGACATCTATTTAGTACAAGTTTATCACTTTTTCAAGCCAAGTAGACTAAGATTATGAAAAAGGAAATTTTTTGGCATTAAGTTGTGATTGCATCTCATGCCCTTGCTTGCATTATTGAGCCTATTGTCGATTATTGCTTTGCGTTATAAACCATTTTCCTCAATAGTTTTGCATCCTCAACCAAGCATAGCCTTGTTTATATCCTTCGAAACTTGACACCCTATACCTAGGAGGGAACATTCCCCCGAGTTTCCATCTCCCACATGCACCTCCTTTCATTGAGCATAGGTATGTTCCACTGCTGGAACTAGTTTTTCTTACTTGCGACACTCGTTCCCTCCTCTGTATCATAGGATTTAGTTGACTATGAAAAAATAAAAAAATATGGGTGGGAAGGGATTATTATCTTATATTGGCAGCAGTCGTGTCGCCTTTGAATAGAGCACAAATTTTTTTTAGTCCACTTGTCATCATAATTTTGGATTTAGAATGGCCTTAGGAAGCTAATCTCGTTACATAGAGTTTACTCCCCCGACTGGTTACTCTTCCAGTCCCTATGGAGAATTTTATTGATGCCTCATGCATCTCATGGTTTCATCATTAATTCTATGCTTCTTGAGTCTTCCATATGTCTCATGCTCTTGTTCAAAGGATGTCTATCAACCTATGTCATACATTCCTCAGAACTATTGACTTTACATGTCGTCCATACCCTCAGTTTGTCTCAGAATCACATGAAGTTGTAGTCCTATTGCACACCCTAGTCCTACTTTCCTCATTGGTAGGTAACCTTGAACCCAACAGTCAACATTTCATCATTGGTTGTTGACTGGGTGGTTTCCCTTGTGCTCGATGGAAATACATCTATTTACACATGGGGATTTGTGCAGTGTCTTGGATGCCATTAACCTTATTGGTGGTTTCCTCACCTTTCCCAACAGTTTTTCTCATTGGATGCTATTCAGAGGGTCTTTTTCGTGTACCACTTGCACCTAGAACATGCTAAAGATGCATAGGGTCGTTGGTTCATGAAAATGTTCTTCGTCCTATTTCCTCCAAATCATTAAGCTCCTGCTTTGTACCTTGTGATGAATGATGATATATGCATGAATGCTCTCCTTTCAATGGGTCACCTTCCATCGACTTCAACTCATCTATTATGGAGATGAGACCTAGAGTCCTATCAGTACCTAGAGGCTTGCAGTCATTAGTGGCAGGTTCTCTCTCCACCGACAGTTGGGAATACATCAATGTCTCCTGATCGATGGATTACTCAAGTGTTCGACCTCGACTCCTTTATTCACACTTGTAATAATGTACTCGGTTCCTTGATACCTACTTTCATCATCGATAGGTTGTCTCTCATTTGTTAACAGTATACCTCAATGACTGGTAATCAAATGAAGTCTCATTGTGTTCGACCTCAACTCCTTTATTCACATGATGTAGACTTGCACCTTTGGTGGATTGTGTAGAATAATTGAAGACATCAGTTTATAGTCACAACTTTCCTCAGTTGTTGCTCCCTTTTCATTGGACCAATACCTGTGTGACTTCAGTGATCATGGGAGATCAGATTGCACTCCATTGTTTACAGATATCTTCATATTGATTTTGAGACTGGTTTCATTGGGCCTTGTTCGTGACTATGACAGCCTTTGGCATGTAACCACATTAGTATTTGCCTATTCATGGCCATGGATAGTTTTTTGATATATTTTCACATGGATCTGTAGTGTAATTCAAATTGGCAACCATGTATGCAAAGTTTGTACAGGTTGTAATAAGCAACTAATTCTTCCAGTTATGTCCCCATTACTCCACTTCTGGGTCTTATAATGTATTTCGGCCATCGCAGATACTCCTCTGACCTCACACATTAGGGGGCATCTATTATAGAAAGATTTGCCTCACCCCTTGCAATCTTGCACATAAGGCCTTTTTCCATTTCCCTATGCAAACTTGAAGTCCCTTTTTTACAAATACCAAAGCTAAAAACATCATTTTTCCACATATATGTGCCCTTCCTATATTACAGCATGCGTATACGTAGGTTTCACCACTACAACCCCCATACATCGAGAAATGTGCCCAAAATTAAAAAATGGTGTTGTGTTTCCATGTCATGTCACGCGATCTATGATCCTTGACCTTCCATATACTGGAAACGTTCCAACTTGGCCCTCCAGTTCCACTTGAAGGCTATAAATTGGCCAAATCTGAGCTATGGAAAAGAGGAGAAATAATTCAACTTTGAGAGAAAAGTTACTCTGGAGAAATTATTCACTTCACATTGAGTCTGCATCCCTTTGTCCTTTAATTCTAAACACATTGTTCAGCCCCCAATCTCTTCCCTTATTGATTGAGAACTCCATTGTCTCTCTTATATGAGCTTGCCTTTGGTGAAGGATTGAAGTGGTGGAGGCCCAGCTAGAAGGAACTTAGTTTCTCAGTTCCGAACCGTTTTGACATGAAAGTTTGTAACTCATTCACTTCTATTGATTATATCTTAATAGAAATACTCTTTTCTCATCCAATTAATATCTTGCAAATATTTGAATTATTATTCCATGGGCGTATTTGTTATGAATGTTGATGGATTATGCTATTGAATGTGTTAACATTATATATTATCACCATATGCTTGTGTTGCTTAGTTGTTGAGGACTAGTTGCAAGTATATTATTTTGGGTCAAGTGCTCAATGGTGGACTTCATCAAACGTCTAGATGAGGTAGGCCTATTATCTTGTCTTGTTATCATATTTGTTTATATAGCATACTTGATATTAGAGTTGATTTATGCAGTCATTTTCGTGTGTTGTGGTTTAACCCTAGACATAGAAAGATTTTCCTTGTAACAAGCACTTTCACAAATTTGCGACTTTGTTTTACTTCTACATCTTTAAATTCTTTGAACCTTGAAAAGGTTTGAGACTTATTTTTAAGAAAATAAATCAAAATTTTCCTGCTAAAATCATCAACAAGGGTCAGAAAATAAAATATATCGCCAATAGATTGGGTTTGTGCATTGGTCCACAGAGAATTGTGTCAACCAATTTGAAATGTTCTTTTGTTCTATGGGAGGAAGTTGGAAAGTTTCCTCTCTTATGCTTTCCAAGTATACAAATATTATAAGAATTGTCTTGTTCATTGAAAACAAGAATAATTTTGACCATTAAGTGTTTTTGGAGAAACTAAGGCTCCTAAAATGAATATGACCATACCTAGCATGCCGAAATAGAGTCTCATTTGTGTTTGAGTCATTTTGGGCATATGGCTCGGACAAACTGGCATTTCTTAAATTTAATGAAAACATCTTATTCTTGGTCATTTGTATTTTTTCAATGATATTCCTACTGGATAGTTTATCTAGAATTAAGCATGTTAAGCCTTTGGATAAAACATCATATCAATGTTCCATCAAGTGTCCTACACTTATCATAGCATGTTTAAGTTTTGGAACATGATCGACATCATATATGTCTTTCTTTTGATATTGTTTGGTTAGAATAGGAAAAATAACTTTTACTAAATCTTTGACTTGAGAATCATCACCTCGAGTAATTTCAGATAGAGAGAAGTATCAATGATATAAATCAATTCTCTATTACCTGTCATATGATTGTTGTAGCCAATATCCAACAGTGAAAGGTCCTTGGAGTGACCTTATTCATATGTATGGTAGGAAAGGAACATTTATTTAGAATTGTCTCCTTCATTGTTGGAGACATTTTGATCCAGGTGGATGGTGGCCACCCACCTATTCCAATGTATCAAAAAACAATCTTCCACCTTGGCAATATTTTTTCTAGTTTCAGGTCCCAAACTTTTGGGGCCGTTTTGAGGCCCTAAACAACGTTTTTATGGCTCGCCACAATTAAATTGTAAATGAAGTTAGAGTCTGATGACAACATGTGTATTCCTCAGATAGACATTTCCAACGAGCTATCGTGTGCCCCAAAAGGAGATCGTATTCCAAAGTTATGCCCACGGAAAGTTGATACACCAAACTAACCAAAACAAGGTCCAAAACATTGTTGGCTTTTCATATTCCAGGGTTAGGTTTTTGGATTTTCTTTATGATAAAATGGCCTTTGGAGCCTCATTGTAAAATCATATTCTTGCGAATGCGAGTAGGTGTCACATCTCTTCTAAGAAATAAGTTTCCACCATTCTAGTGAGTATTTCACTCTATATTTTTACAGTCTTTGTACATTTTTGCTCATTAATAGAAATTGTGTATTATTATATCTCTGTGTTTATGGTTGCATCTCTAATAAATTTGTGTCATATTATTGGATATATGAGACATATTTGTACATTTTTTTATTATATCTCTGCTCTCATTTCATGCCGAAAATAATACAGATCAATGGTATCAGAGCAAGTTTCTCTTGATCATTTTTCAGTGCATGTCCCTGACGAAGTCCGAGTATAGAAACTTGGGTCTCGAGCTTGTCACTCTTAAGGACAATCTCTCTCTCACGCAAAAGAAACCCTCCATGGAAGAAGAAAATAAAAACGACGAAGCAAAAGATTCTATTAATTTGTTGCTTAAGAAAGCTCTGCGACATAGGGACATAATGATGGAAAATTTTCCCACGTCCTTCAACGCCTGCCAATAACAATAGGTGCATATTCATCAAGTGGCCACTTTGGAGGAAACTCACCTTTCAAGGTACAAGTTAATTTTGATATTCTTGTATTTGAAGGACAGATAGATGCAGATGCCCTAGAAGAATGGTTAAACCTGCTAGAAGGTTATTTATCTGTCCATAATTTTTCCAACAGGGAAAATATCACCTTCACACTCCTTAATTCTCTCCCCCATGCTAAACATTGGTGGGAAACTTACCTAGAGAAAAGTTACACAGAGGAATCTGGAATATATGGGGTCGAGCCCACTTGGGATTTTTTTGTGTATGTGGTCAAATAACAATATTACCCCGTTGGAAACTATGAAGATCAGTACATGAGATGGACCACACTATGGAAAGAGAGGGGCCAAGCAATGTCGGAGTTCACTAATACCTTCCATACATTGTGCACCAAACTGGGTATCAAAGACTTCGAGGGACATCTAGTTCTGAAATACCCTGGGGCTCTACATAGATCGTCCAAACTAAAATGAATTTTTTGGACATCTCATCACTTAGTGTTGATTATCGATATGTTGTTAAACTTGAGCAGAAATTTAAGCACCAGAACAAGAGGGATTTTGGGTCTACAAATCTGCAACAACAAAATTATGATAAATATGGCCCTAACAAACAGCCTCCCGAAAACCAGTCCAAGCCACATGAAAAGAAGGTTCATGAGAAGATGAAGAAGGACATTGGAAAGTGGTGTGATTTCCACAAAATCCCCTAGCACAAAACTAATGAATGTCACTCAAAAAAATCATTGGTGGTCGATATCAAAGACAAGGAACTGAGCCTTGATTCAGAAAATAATAGTAGAAGACAAGTCATCGACACAAACCCCACTGCTATTATCGTGACTGAAGTAGTTCAAACAGAAGAACCAACAGATCCTGAAGAGGGGGAGTGCCTTTTTCATTCATAGATGTGCCTGAAAAGGACACCACTGCATTTTATCGTTGATAGCGGAAGCTAGAAGAACCTCATCTTAGCAGAGGTCATCAAACAGTTGGGATTGTTGAAAACACCACACTCGCAACCATACAACATCGCATGGCTTCACCAGGGCCAAGATATTCGTGTCATCCAGTAGTGTGGATTGTCATACGACATCCATCCCTTCATGGATGAGGTATTATGTGATTTTTCCCCACTGGATGTCTATGATGTGCTCTTGGGATAGTCATATATGTGGAAGCTCCCTGCTATCTATGAGTCTCGACCCCATAGTTTCATTGTTACTCTAGAGGGTCATATCTATAGTATACCAGTGGTAGTTCCAACTACTATCCCACCTAAACAATTTTGCAAGGTAGTAACTCATACTAAAAAATTCATATTCCTCACAATATGTTCAAAGGGTGAATAGAAGGACACTGCAACCACTACAACCTCGGCCCAAGAAAATTGTATCCAATAGAAGCAGGTCGACAAGATTGGAGAAAAATGCAAACATTCCTTCTGCACACAGTCATTTCATGTAGCTCTACTGGTTGAATAGACTCAACCATGCCAGCAATAGGTTTGTGACAGCCTTCAACACACTAAGCAACACAACTTCTCCAGCAAGGCAAGAAACTCACCAAGTTCCAGGTTCAACAAACACTTCCCCCTCTCCCCCAAGAACTCAACGTAATGAAAACCATTTCTTCCTAAGGAGGGAGTATTGATAGAGGTGGCTATCAATGGCCACCCACCTATTCCATTGGCTCGAAAAATAGTCTTCCACCTTCGCAGTGTTTTTTCTAGTTTTGGGTCCCAAACGTTTAGGGTCCTTTTTAGTCCCTAAACAATGTTTTTAGAGATCACCATGGTCATACTATTGATGAATTCATATTTTGGAAGCAACATGTGTATTCCTTGGATAGACCTTTCCAATGAGCTATCCTTCACCCCAAACAAAGATCGTATGAAAAAGTTACGCACCTGGGAAGTTGATACACCAAACTACCCAAAACGGGGTCCACAAAACTATTATCTTTTCATCTTCTAGGGTTAGGGTTTTAGATTTTATTTATGATAAAAAGGCCTTTGGAGCCTCATTGTAAAATAATATTTTTGTGAATGCGAGTATCCGTCACATTTCTTCTCAGATGTACGCTGCCACCATTCTAGTGAGTCGTTCACTCTGTATTTTTACAGTCTTTGTACATTTTTGTTCATTAATATAAATTGTGTATTATCGTATCTATGTGTTTATGGTTGCATATCTGATATATTTATCTTATATTATTGTATATTTGAGACATCTCGGTATATTTATTTATTATATCTCTGCTCTCATTTCCTGCCGAAAATAATCTAGATTAATGATATCAGAGCAGGATGCTCTTGATTGTTTTTCAGTGCATGTCCCCGACAAGGTCCAAGTATAGTAAATTAGGTATCGATCTTGTATCTCTTGAGGAAAATCTCTCTCACAAGCCCAAGAAACCTTCCATGGAGGAAGAAAATAAAAATTACAAAGCAAAAGATTTTATTAATCTATTGCTTGAGCAATCTCTCACGCGACAGCGGGACGAAATGATGGAGAATTTTTCCCACATCCTTCAACACTTGTCGATAAAAACTGGTGCGTATTCATCAAGTGACCACTTTGGAGGCACCTCTCCTTTCAAGGTACAAGTTAATTTTAATGTTCCTGTACTTGAAGGATAGATAGATGCAGATTCCCTAGAAAAATGGTTAAATCTGCTAGAAGGTTATTGCTTTGTTCATAATTTTTCTGACAGGGAAAAGATCACCTTTTCACTCCTTAAGGCTCTCCCCCATGTCAAAAATTGGTGGGAAACTTACTTGGAGAAAAGTTTCACAGAAGAATCTGGAATATATGGGGCCAATCCCACTTGGGATTTTT
>JZKD02S1564523.1:0-10344 GCA_000966675.3 Picea glauca
AAAAAAAAATGCTCTATTATATTTGAGAATATAATGTGTTCTCTGTTCTCACATTCCGTACATCCACGAAACTTGAAAGAAAGAAAACGTTGAAGACAGTAATATCGATTCAGTTACCCTTTATGTCAACATTTCCCGTCTTCTGCCGTAATCTCGATTTCCACGTCACTCTGGCGGGCCGAGCCGTTGTCATTTGTTTTTCCTTTACAGAAATTCAGCATACAAAGGCCATCAATTCTCAACAGAAAAAGACGTCGAGCCGTCGACGGGAAAGTCATCGTTTGGTATACTAATATTGTTTCGATACGTTCCGTCAATGACATTATTTTCAAACGAGAAATTCATATGCCCAGAAAGTGATCTGCTACTTCCGTCAATGACGTTATTTTCAAACGAGAAATTCATATGCCCATTTTTTTCTACCCCATTTTTGACAGTCCTAAAGGTTGATTTTCGACTTTCCGTCTTTTGACATTTTTTCCCAGGTCTCAGAGCTTATGAAATATGCAGGAATGGAGGGGAGAATTTCCTGTTCAATTTCCATCATAAGATGACAATGCTGGAACTATTTCATGAAGAACAATGACTACTACCATGAAACCCTGTGGCCAAAAATATATGCTACCTTGGTCAGTTATTCTGTTCATTTCTTGCTGGTTTCTGTCAAATGTGGGCAGCTCTAAGGCTTCTCAGAATGAAGAAAAACAGGCTCTATCAGACTTCATATTAACAGAGACCCATTAAAGTGTTTTCAGTCATGGAACCCTTCTGATGAATCTCTATGTGACTGGACCGGTGTAAGCTGTGATGGAGATGGCAACGTGGAGAAAAGTATGTCACATAACAACCATCTTAGCGGTTCCCTGAATTCGTCTGCCATAACCAAGCTGAAGAATCTGCACACGCTGTCTTTATCTGGAAACAATTTTAGCGGGCAAATTCCGTTGGAGTTCGCAGAGATCGGCTCTCTGTAGAAGCTGAATCTGAACCGCAATAGGTTCTCCGGGCCTGTTCCGCCAGATGGGAATTTCTCCAGCTTGCGCTTGCTAGATTTGTCGGATAATTCCCTAACTGGGAATATACCCAGTGCCCTCTTCAAGAACAGTGCGAGATTAAGATACTTCGCATTGGCTGATAACAATCTGTCTGGTTCGATGGAATTTTTGCTTGACGAACTGGGGGACTGCGAAAATTTGCAGTTCTTGGATCTGGGCAGTAATTTGTTCTCTAGGTCTCTGCCTTCTGGGTTTCTCAGTTTGAGAAATCTCGAATACTTGGCTGTAGATGAGAATTCTTTTACTGGGGGCCTTGTTCCTGATATTTTAGGTCTGCCCAACTTGAAGTACTTTGACATTTCTCACAACAAGCTTTCTGGTGAAATCCCCGTGATTGCAAGCTGTGATGGGGGTTCAGGAAATCTATGTATCTGCGAACAATTTAACAGGCAGTATTCCTGCTAGTATTAGGCCATGTAGAATTCTTGATGTTCTTGATTTGAGCAGCAATGGGATTAGTGGCGAAATTCCTCTTAAGATAGGGAGCTTGGGCAAACTATTTATACTCAGACTTGGAGAACTGCTATAGAGGGTACAATTCGATCTGATATTGGAATTATTAAGGTACTTGAATTGCGTGATCTGCATTGACGGGTGCTATTCCTGCAGTGCTGTCTAATTGCAGATTTCTGTGAGAACTGTAAGTGCTAATTCATTTTTCTTTTTTCTTGGACAAACACACAGGCGGTCGATCCCTGCATTGTTAGAGATGTACAAAATTTATTGGGTTTTCTTAAAACTCTTTTATAGGAAAACTTTGTGTAAGGTATTTTAGTAAATTTGTGTGCAGTAGACTGGTTCGAGGGATTAGAATTGGGCATTTGAAACCCCATTGAAGACAACAGATTAAGTTAAGATATGAAAACTGTGTAAGGTATTTTAGTAAATTTGTGTGCAGTAGACTGGTTCGAGGGGGCATTTGAAACGTCATTGAAGACAACAGATTAAGTTAAGATTGAGAAAACTTTGATGACAACAGATTGAGCTAACTGGTTAAACTAGTAATACTGGATACCCAACATTGATAACGAACCAATTGGGCTAATAACACTAGACCTATTTCATAAAGAATAATCACTGGCATGAAACAATGTGGCTTAAACTATAAACTATCCTGGTCAGGTCTCATGGCTTTTCAAAGTGAAGATAAACAGGCTTTATTAGACTTCGTTAAAGTCCATCTGCTCTGTCCAAATCTAAGTGTTCATTGGTTGCCAATATCGATGAGTTTAGATAAGTGATTTTGTATGTCTATGGATGATGTTTTGTTTTTTCGTTTTTTTTTGGCTTTGTATCTTTAAAATCTAAAGAAGTTAAAGAAGTTACTATTGCGTTTTTTAAGGCAAGCAGGAAAGTTCACGCTTTTTCTAGAAACGAGAATAGCAGGTTATATGTATCACTCCTTTATGGCAAAAGCAAAGTTCAATGTCTCTTTAAATCAATGAGATGAAAACAGCAAAAGATTAAGAATTGAAAGTCGTAGGGACGCTACTCAGGAGGAGCGGAGACTAGATGGGAGGAGGGCACGATCTCTATCTTTTTTGACTGTACTGGAGGAACAAGAAGGAGCAGTTAGAGTTCAGGGAGCAAAAAGATCAGAGCTGACCACCATAGTTGGTGAGTTTTAGAGTTCAGAGAGCAAAAAGATCAGAGCTGACCACCATAGCTGGTGAGTTTTAGAGTCCAGAGAGCAAAAAGATCAGAGCTCACCACTGTAGCTGGTGAGTATTTCAATTCAGCAAAGTAATGTGGGCGTTTTCATTTATGTTAACTTTTATAATTGATCATGTTTGAACATTCTCAATGGCATATTACACTTTCACTTTGAAAGATTTTTGTTTGTTTGATATTTAACCAGTGGAATTTTATCCGAGTCTCAGGATTTATTAACTATTTAGATGAATTAGAATTTTTAAAAAATATGGCTTTCAAGATATATGAGGGATTTTTAATTCGTGGATGAAGAAGGTTTTTTGGTTGTTTGCATAGGAAAGGCAAACTTGTGGTAAGATTTTATGAGAAAGGGTTTTTTATATCTCCATTTGAAAAAAAAGATGAATAAGATGATAGACATTAGGCTTTAGAGGGTGAGTTTTGGAGGAGAGCATGTCTCTTTCTAACTCTTTATATTGAAGATTTTCCAAGTCTTTATATTGAAGATTTTAATTCCAGAAATATGACAATTTTCTCAACCCATATATGCATGAGGTTCTTAATCTTGCTATTTTTGGGAGGACATATTGGAAAGAATATGCAATTGTCTGGGCAGGGCATGTTCATCTGTAACTATGATACCAACAAAGAGGAGGATGATTTATTCTCTTTTGCAAGAATACTTGTAGATATAGACTTGATCCAAAGACTTCGAGATATGGTAATCTAGGAAGGGGAGGCAACATGATAGATGTCAGAGCTTAACTATGAGAACATTGCTTTCTTTTGTATATTATGTCAATAAATGGGTCACATATAATAGTATGTCTAATACAATTTCAAAAAAATCAATTAATCAAACATCAAAGCAATTTGGAGAAGGAAGGAAAGACTAGGAGGTCGAAGGTGGTCTAGGAAGTCACAACGAAGTCCAAATCATAAGAGAAGAAGGAAGAGAAGCCCTAGTTGGGAAGATTCTCTATAGATTGAATTCCTTCCTAAATCCCTAGACCCCAAATCACAAGAGAAGAAGGAAGAGAATCCCTACTTGGGAAGGTTCTTGATAGATTGAAATCCTTTTTTCTTCTAATGCCCTAGACCCCAAATCACAAGAGAAGAAGGAAAAGAAGCCCTATTTGGGAAGGTTCACGATAGATTGAACTCCTCCTTTCTAACACCTTAGACCCAAGATTTTAATTCAAGAACCATGACAAATCTCCTCAACTTCTATACGGATGAATCTCCCAAGCTTGCTTATGTATTTTTGGGAGGACATATTGGAAAAAATACACAATTGTCTAGATAGGTTCATCTGTTATGATAACAACAAAGAGGAGGATGGTTTATTCTCTTTTGCAAGAATATGTGTAGAGATAGACTTGATCTAGGAACTTCAAGATATGATAAGCTTGAAATGGAGGCAACATGATGGAAACAAGATTTGGACTATGAGAATATTGTTTTTCGTTGCAGATTATGTAGAGAAATAGGTCAAATATAACTAATGCAACTTCAAAAAAAGGATTAATCAAAGATCAAAGCAATCCAGTGGATGAAGGAACGGCTAGGAGGTCAAAGGTAGGGCAGGAATTGCAAAAGAAAAGGAAGAGAAGCTCCACTTGGAGAGTTTCCTGATAAATTTCAATGTCTTTGAGACTTTTGATAGAAACGAGAGATTAGATCTTTGAGAAACAATCATAAGATGTCCAACAATCTTCGAAAACTAGATAGGATATTTCAAAAAAAGAGGTGGACATTGATGTTCATAGGATTAGATCCTTGAGAAACAATCATAGAGTGTCCAACAATCTTCAAAAACTAGATAGGATATTTCAAAAAAGGAGGTGGACATTGGTGTTCAGGAAACCCCTCACTTAACTCCCTTGATAGAAACACCTTTGTATGGAGACAATTAGCAAGGGGGATAGAGTGATCACACAGTGAAATACAGAAACAAAAGACTCCATTCTTAAGGAGACTCCTCAGAAATGAGAGTCTCTTTTTTGTATAATCTCATCAAATTATGCTCTAATTGGGAAATTACTTGGGAAATTACTTAGTAAACAAAAGATAACTTCATTATGGAAGTTTGATCTAATTAGAAAATTCTTAGTATATATAAACGACAAATTTCTCTACTAATTCAAACAACAAAGGATTCTTCCATTGAATTAGGAAATTTTTTTAGCAAGACAACTTCATTATGAAAGTTTGATTTAATTAGAAAATTCTTAGCAAAGAAAAAAGACAATTTTCTCTACTAATTCAAACAAGAAAGGATTCTTCCATTGGTAAGAGGAACAAGGGAAAATAAAAAAGTTAAGGTCAAGTAAAAGTTCTCTATATGAATTAGTTGCTTGTTTGTGAATGCATTTTGTCTAAATATGTAGAACTGCTATACGAATTAGTTGCTTGTTTGTTAATGTATTTTGTCTAAATATGAATAATTGCCTTAGTGATTTATATAACATTGTTGGTAAACTAATAAAAAAATCAATAAATACACTTTCTATTTTATAAAATAATTTTTAAATAAATGAATTTATTTGATTAAATAATAGATTTATTTTATTATTAATTAATTAATTTATGTAAAATGATAAAAATATATGTAAAATAATTTTTAAATAAATGAGTTTATTTTATTATTAATTAATTATTTTATGTAAAATGATAAAAATATATGTAAAAAAAGTGGTTATCAAATTGTTTGTAATTTAAGAGAAATGATAAATATTAAAAACAAATTATTATTTTATTTTGATAAATACAAAAGATATTTAAAAACAATAAGTTATAAGAGGAAATAAGATTTCAGAATCATATAATCAATTTCATAGCATCACAAAATAGACATATTAACTAAATATACTTAAAATTTAACTATATATATATATATATATATATATATATATAAAGATGTAATTCCTATTAACGAGATGTCACTATACAAAATTGATACATGTCACTGGCCTGCCACTTGTTCCGCCAAACTAGTGGAAATCGAAATAGGTGGTCGTCTATTAAGCTTTCGGCCAAAAAAGGGTATCCACCACTTGCCCTGCAAATTGGAAACCAGAGCAAGTGGCGGATGATAGTGTTGACATAAATGTATGTGTAAGCTAAACAAACTAATAACCTCTGAAAAATTAAAACTAGGCATACAATTAGTAGAGTACCATACCATGTTGACAAGAAAAAAGCACCATCATCGTGTTGGTGGAGCTCATAGAACTGTGCAAATCTAGACATTAGCAGGGCTTTGAGAACCATGGAACCTGTCATCCGAAGCTCCATTGTGAAGGATGTTGTCATTGGGCTAGAGCACGAAGGGCTGCGTGCAGGTCAGGCACCTCTGCTTGGCTGGTGCGTTCGAAAAGGCATCGAACAACATTTCAATGCGGTTGTTGATGAGGGTGTCTCGATGAAGTTGGTCCACCATATAACCTCTGATGTCGAAAATAATCTCCAGCTGCTCCGGGCTGAAGAGGYTGGGGGGAGCCTRGTCACATTCCTTAACTATGTTMAGCGGTGGAGGCACTGAGATGGGGAATTCCTCCTACATAGTGCAAGTGGCTCCCTCCATAGCCGTCGCTGCTCCTGTAACCACCTTGCTGGTGCTGGGGTGAATGTACGTATCTCGGGCTGTGTGGAGGAATTCCTCTTGAAAAATGCATGTGGCGCCTTCCATGGTCGCCTCTATACCTGTATCTGCCTTACTGGTGCTGGGGCACAAGTAGTCATTCGAGATCGTGTAGAGGAGGGATTCTGGTAGAACTTGGATTGGTTCCTTTGGGAATTCCTCCTCCACGTAGGCCATTGGAGGAGTATGAGGTTGCATAGTTCGCCGAGTCCAAGCAATTGACAGAGCCTGCTCCAGATTATGTAGGCGTCTCTGCCTAGTTGCATGATTGTACCAGGTCGGGCCTCATGTGGGATTTCCTCTCTCTCTCTCTCTCTCTCTCTCTCTCTCTCTCTCTCTCTCTCTCGGCATGGCGGAGCCTGGGGGGCGAAGAACCAACTGGACTAAAACCAAGAGAACCAACTGTGCCAAAACCCAATTCCCAGGCAGAGTGAGGTGACAGAGCGCGGAGGCAAAGTGTTGCAAGCCATGGCTAAGCTGGATAGATAACCTTGGGACAGACATGACTGCAATGCAACCACCCGTACTCAGCACCCGCCTCCTCCCATTAATCAACAAGACCTCCATTAAACTGACGTGAGGGAGTTGTCCTCCCTTCCTCTGCAAGATTTTATGGTCGCCCTCCATTCAAGACTGGGGTGAGGGACGACGGTTGGCCATATTTATGGCTGAATTCACGTGAAGGATGTGTGGCCTCCTTATGCTATGTGGCACCCCATCCATGACTATATATATATATATATATATAATCCAACATTTAATTTGGAATATATATATAATTTTATTATAATTATATATATATATATATATATATATATATATATATATATATATATATAATTCTTTTATTTTACTAAATGAAAGTATTTAAATTTAATATAGTACTAGTTAATACTTCATTTATTATTAGGGTTTCAAAATAAAATGCTCAATGAATTAATGTGGTTGTTAATGGTTAAGAACATGTGTTTCCTCTTAAGAGGCCACAAGTTCAAATCCAGAGGGGGGTAGGGTATGTATACCTTCGTAGACTTTACCAGTCAAATCACTGGGCAGAGGGGGATCCCTTGTCCCACAAACAACATGGTCTCATACACCAATTTGGTGTGGCTTGGCTGTGACCTTAAAAATAGATTATTATTATTATTATTATGGTGAAAATGAAATTATTAATAGTATTATTGTTTTCATAAATAAAAGATTTTAGATAGTAATTAAGTTGTGATATTGTCATATATCATGAAATGTAATGTTAAAAATAAATGAGGTTCATCCTCAATTCTTTTTCATCGTCAATTTTACAAATTCATTCATTTG
Source organism: Picea glauca (assembly GCA_000966675.3). Lineage (NCBI taxonomy): Eukaryota > Viridiplantae > Streptophyta > Pinopsida > Pinales > Pinaceae > Picea > Picea glauca. The sequence goes on from JZKD02S1564523.1 coordinate 7,669, forward strand.
AAAGTGATTTTGGTTTATTTTATCATTTTGTTTTATTATTTAATTTAGATATTAATGTCTACTAAAGGTTAAAGTTGGCCTATGGGATTGCAAGGGATACACTAGGTAAAGACGAGAAGGGGAAGACAAAAGCACATTCCAAGGGAAAAATAATATAAAAGAAGAAAAAGGAAGAAAAATCACTTGGATGCACTAGTTCAACAAGATGGGGAATAATGAATCCACAAATGGGGTGATAGGGAAGCAAACATAGGAGATGCATGATAATTGAGGTCTGTGCACACTTGTCCTCAACTCGACCCTCGAGGTCATACTTGAGACCCTCTCCTCATGACCATGCTTGAATGTAATCAATGTTAGAAGGTGCAGCCTTTTCAGTGGAATACTTCCCCCCAACTACGATCATTCCTCTAGAACTGTTCTAACTTTTTTTATTTTTGCCAATTATGGCAATGAAGGCCCTTCACATGGGAAACTTATGGCCCTAGCCTATCCTTTTCAACTCTCATGGACTTAGTCAACCTCTCCCTTGGCTAAGTCCTTCATCACCTGCGACTCTTTCTCCTATTTCTCTAAGCCCTCATCATCCTTTGGCTCATTCCTTGACTTTGTGTGCTCCCTCTGGTCTTATTACCATTCTTTGGTTCTCCCCTTTTGTTTGATTTGAGATCCGATCCTTCTTTATGGCTTTGAGTTCTGGTCCTTCGATATTTTTTTGGATTTGTTTTTTTTTTTGCTAGTTATGGCAATGAAGGCTCTTGACATGGGAAACTTATGGCCCTAGCCTATCCTTTTTAGCTCTCATGGACATAGTCAACCTCTCCCTTGGTTGAGTCCTTCATCACCTGTGACTCTTTCTCCTATTGCTCTAAGTCCTCATCATCCTTTGGCTCGTTCCCTGACTTTGTGTGCTCCCTCTGGTCTCATTACCGTTCTCTAGTTCTCCCCTTTCGTTCTCATTGAGTTCTAGTCCTTCTTTATAGCGAGAGGTAGTTCCAACCATCAGTTATGAAGCAAGAGAGGCAAGCTTGCTACCTCTTGAGTGCAGACGAATGCAAAGGAGTTGACGACAATCTACCAAGCCAACACACCCCCTGAAATTTACACTAGCAAATGAAATCCCTTATGAGCAAAGTGCTAGTAGAGCGGAATGAGGCCTACAAATAGATTATGCTCCAACTCGATGATTTTCAACTAGAAATCAAATTGGTCGACCAAAATTCAACTTACTCGTTGAGAAACTGGCAGACTCAAACTTCTTCGAGCTCAACATTGCTCAACCCCAAGTTCCTATTGTTGAAGATAATGCTCTGCATGTTTTACTTTTTGTAGGTTAGGCCTATTTGTTTTCTGATTTGTAGTCTTAGAGGCAATAGGACTATGATGGTCCCACCTAATCCTAGATATCAACATGTTAATCAAGCCCCTCTTAGCTTTTGCTATTCAACTCTTAATTTATGGTATACTAAGTTATGTAGTTTAAATTCATATATGCTCCTCAACACAATTTGGATAGACAAACTATTTTTTTGTTGTTGGTCTAGTTTCCCCGGTGGTAGACCAGTGGCATAGACTAAGTAAAGTTTCTTTTTCAAGTTTAATATGAAATACTCCGGATAACTAGAAAAAAAGATGGGAAATAATGAAGAAAGTAAAAAAGGAAGTTCCCAAAGACATGAGACATGTTGCTCTAGAAAAACATTTCTAAAATTCAAGGCTGCAAAAAAATGCATGATGGGTGTGAGGCCATGGTAGTGATTAAGCTTACAACATTTCACAAATCTATCTTGCTTGGAAGCTGGCCATGTGACTTCTTCCAACTAAATGTCAAAGGGTTGGAAGTAAGAGATAATCACCTCGATAGGTTAAGTAACCAACTTTTGATAAGTTATCATTAAAGGTGAAACATTTCCAAATAAAAAAAAGCACCATTAACTCTAATTTTCTCTATATTCACTTTATTATTTATACTTATAGTACTAAGAAAATAATTTTAATAAACTATATTAAAATTTAAAAAATCCTTCAAATTATAATAAAAAATTAAATTAATTGAATATATTATATGATACGGAAACTTTAACGAATATCAAAGATAAGATTCTATTCCCTTTTATTAAGTTTCCACATAAGTTCCCTTTCATTGGTCTGGAAAATGTTTTAAGTAAAGGTGGATCTAAATCGAGTAAATTATTGAAAATAAATTAATATAAACGGTGGATGGGATATTCACTCACTAGTACAACCTCTTCATATTGAACTATAAAAATGCTTTATAATGCATTAATACATTTTAAAAAGGTTTATAAACCTGATCCGTAATGAACTATATAATATCAAATAACACATTAAAATTTGTAAAATAATTTTTTCAACTTTAATTACGATTCACCTCACTATTATATCCACCTACTTTGTATAATATCAAATAACACATTAAAAACTGTCCCGTGAGTCCAGCGCGATTGGTAAAGACAGGACCTTCCTCCAAGTGTTGGGAGGAAGTCTCGAGGTCAAACCCTGCTGGGTCTCCGGGACGAAATTTGTAATGGCTGTTGTGCTAGACTGAATACAGTGAATGTAAATGATATATATCTCTAATATATATCGAGATAATTTCTTGTTGAAAAATAAAAAATAACACATTAAAATTTATAAAATAAATTTCTCAACTTT
>JZKD02S1564534.1:0-10344 GCA_000966675.3 Picea glauca
ATCCCACTTGTTAGTGGAATATTCCAAGAACAAGTTCGCTTGTGAGGTGATGGATGGGAAGATATAGGATGATCGGTATAGGGTCATTGACGATGTCATATTTTACAAGGATAGATTCTACTTGGTGCCATATTCAGAGCTTAAGAAGAAGATCATCATCGTAGTTCATGATTCACCTCTAGCAGACCATCAGGGGTTTTTCAAAACCTATAGACAGATCAAAGAGAGGTTCTCATGGAAGGGCCTCAAATAGAATGTTATGAGACATGTCAGTGAGTGTGTGACTTTCCAACAAAACAAGTCAAAGCATGCTCTTCCAACAGGGCTACTTCAGCCACTCCCCATTCTAGAGAAGAAATGGGAGAGTATATCTATGGAATTCATCACAGGTCTACCCAAGGTCCAGGGTAAAGACTGTATCTATGTAGTGGTCGACAAATTGACCAAGTTTGCTCACTTCTATGCCATACCGACATATTACAATGCATTTCAGGTAGCCAAGCTTTTCTTTAGGGAGGTCTTCAGAATTCATGGGTGGTTGAAGAACATCGTCAGTGACAGGGACAGTTGGTTCATAGGGACATTTTGGAGAGACTTGTTTCAATTGGTGGGGACAGAGTTGACACCTAGCACCAGCTATCACCCTCAGACAGATGGGAAGACCAAGATTGTCAACAAGTGGGTTGAAGGGTATTTGAGGAACTATGTAGGAGGACATCAGAGAGCGTGGATAAAGTGGTTACATTTAGGAGAACATTGCTACAACATCACCTTCCATGTGTCCATTGGTATGACACCCGTCCGAGCATTATACGAATATGATGCTCCCACTTTGGTAGACTTGGTCTTCAGGGAGATCAGAGCTCTCAAGGCCAAGGATTGGATCATAGAGAGTCAGGAGATTCTCAAGTTGTTGAAAGAGAACCTGCAAACGGCGCAAAACCGACAGAAGATAAGTGCGGACAGGCACAGAATAGAGCGCATCTTTGAAATTGGAGATTTGGTTTTCTTGAGACTCCAACCCTACAGACAATCATCACTAAAGAAGAGTGGGGATGAGAATCTCAAGCCCAGATTTTATTGTTCTTATAGGATCATGTGTCGAGTAGGCGAGGTTTCTTATGAGCTAGAGCTTCCAGATGGGAGCAAGATTCATAACATGCTCCACGTGTCTTGCCTCAAAAAGACAGTGGGACAATTCATTAGCACATCAGAGGAGCTTCCCCCGTTGGATGAGGAGGGATAGTTGGAGTTAGTTCTGGAGGAGTTTTTGGAGTTCCGGGAGCAGAAACTGAGGAGCAGGGTCATCAGAGAGTGTTTGATCAGATGGAGAGGGCTTCCAGTAGAGGAAGCTACTTGGGAGAGCAAGCAGGTGTTGCAACACCCTAGACTGGTATTGCTTGAGGACAAGCAATTTCGGGAAGGGGGGACTGTAATGTCCCTTTCCAAATAGGAGCTCCAGAGAGGAGGCTTAATGATCTAAGCCACCCCGTTAGACTATAGCCAGGGCCAAAGAGGGGTAAACAGGGTTACTAGAGGTCACTTCAGTCACAGGTGTTATATTCGGAAAGTGACATTGAGCTAAAAAGGGTTAAAAGCACATTTAAGTCATTATGAGCTAAAAATAGCAGTCAACAGTGAAATAGCGTTTCAGCAGTGATTTAGGGTTTTGGAAGTCAACAGTGAATTAGGGTTTCAACATGATTTAGGGTTTTGGAAAGCTATAAAGGAAGGGTCAGCAACCTAATTCATTATTATGCAGATCCTGACTTGTCATTAAGGAGAAGAGGCACATCTCAGGAGAGATAGTTTAGTGGATTCCAAGAGGAATACATCAGTTGGTTGATTTCGGTGTTGAGAGACACACCCTAGTCACCGGGAAGGTCATTCAGGTCTTCCATCATTCTTCAACAACAGTTACATAGTATTCAGCAGCAAGGGCACATTCATCCAGAGTGAGGACGCAGCTTCTGAGAGGGTTTTTAGATGACTTATCCCATCCAGGGAGAATTCTGAGATTTCCCTCCAACCCATTTGAGAGAAGGGCAAGGCGCATATTTTTCCTAGTTCCTCATCAGATTCCAATGGAGGAATCAACTGGGACACATTTTCCAAACTTGGACGTGCGACACTTTTGGCAGACACATTTGGGGTTCTAGAGCGAGCATCAGACCAGATTCAAGGAAACCCTTTCGACCCATTTCCCGGTAGACCAAGGTGGTCATTTTGAGACATATCTCATCTTATTCTAACAATGGAATTACTAGGACGTATTTTTCCAAAAGAAGAGGGGCGCATTCCCCCAAGGGTATCCATCTAGGGTCCATATTCATCAACAAAGGGGTCTGACAGATACCAGTACTGAGGACTAGAGAAAGGAGCATCATTTGGGACAGTTTCCAGGCCATTTCGAGAAGTATAGCTCCTAGGGCGAACTTTCCAGACTTATAGCAGTTACCGTCAAAGTTGCCATAGTCCCATCGCATCCATTGATTCTGTAGTGCTCCCATATTCTAGGTATTATCTTTTAGTTTCTTATTTGTATTCCAGCTAATATCCTTTGTCTATTGATCTAGTCGAGTATTGTCAGTTTATTCAGCCGCATTCAGCCATTTTGTAATCCACAGAGATATCATAATACAAACTTTGCAGACCTTTGTCGCGTTTATTATTTGTATGATCATTTATGTGATGTAGACCATTGATCCTACACACACATTAGCAGCATTTCCTAGACTAGCCAAGTCAGGAACATTACAACCTTCAGCTTCCCCAGCATCTTATGTAGCCATCTCCGATGAAGCCTCTTCTCCTGGACCTCGACCATGACTGGACCTAAATCTAAGGCTATCAGCAGAAGAAGAACCTCTAGCACTGGATGAGAACAATATTTAAGTGTATGCTCTGTTTAACAGTTTTTTTGTTAGGAACTTACTATATGATATTTACAGTAAAATCTTTGATCAGCTTTAGAATAGTAGAAAGTCTTTCCTCCGCTCACCACATACCTATTGGGATCCTACAGAGAGGCAAATTTTGTAATTACAGGTCCTGCAAATCAATTTTTGTACTTCTCTTGCGATTATTCGCAACTCTTTTAATATCAATTTTCTCTGGTTTTTGTTAAAAAAAAATGTTATTCTATTGTTGATTATTTAGATATTTCTATTATTAATATATGGTAAATTGCTTCTTGTTTTAGTGGTTGAAATAACTATTGATTTTATCTTTACTATTTGTTCTTAAAGTCCTAGCTAGGTTTGGAGCTTTACAACTACATTATGTTCAAATTTAGTATTGCATCTAAGACTTAGATTTAATAACTCAATGTAAAATCCTTTTATTGATAGGAAGGTCATTAAATCAAACGATTTTTCTATCTCAATAAAGAGAAGGTTGATTGGCCCTTAACTTCGAGCAAACTCCCTTAGTTTAATGATGGAAATTTATTTGTGTGAACATTTTTAGCACTAGGAGGGATACCCTTGTATGGTTGAACACGGTATTTCTCTACTACAAATATTTTTTCGTAAGACCAATAGACCCAAGTCATCATCCAACCAACCTCAATTAGAAATTGAAGCTAGCCATGGTCTTGAATCGAATTTCCTACATATGGAAATGGAGTTTGAAAATATTGAAATACCTCAATTTGAACCACAAGCTAAGACCGATCCTGAATTCCATTTTGTTGTTCCTAAACAGAAGTTTGGTCCTTATGCCCTATAACCTGATCAATTTCCCATCAAGTTGAACAACAATTTTCTCTCCTATTGCAGTTGACTAAGCACACTAAATTTTGTAGGGACATTGTCTAGACTGAAGAGAACATCCTAATTCTAATTCAAGATGACCTAGTTTCTTATTCACTGGACAAAATTCTTGAACCTTTGGACTGAGTCTACCTAAAAATACAAAGCTAAAATCCATCATTATGTTATAGCTAGTGAAAATGCAAATTGGTAGCTTGCATGGTTGGCTCAAGATGCTCTTGCTTTTCCAAGACAACTTCATGATTTTCCTAAGCATCCTGAAAGATTGTTGCATAAATTTGCATAAATTTGATCCAAACAAATATGGACAGCTTGAAGATCACATTAAAAAATTTAATTTATGCTAGCAATTGATTAGATTAATGTCCAACATGAATATGTTTCCTACCACCTTTTTCGTTATACCTTTCACAATAAGGCTTCCACTTGGTACTTTAGCCTAACTATTGGATCTATCACTACTTGGAATCAGTTTCAATCAATATTTTTAACTAAATATGGTGATGAGAACCCCAACTATATTAATCCTAAAATGATCAAGAATAAAAATGGAAGTTAAAGAAGTAATCAAGGATTTTAATCAACAATCTACCACAATTTTAAATAAAATCTCGAAAAATTATAAACCGGTTGGAGATGCGCATGCTAAAATGTACACATCTACTTTACCTATTTCCATTTCCATATTCATTAAAAGGTAGCTAAAATTACTTTAGTATAAAATTTTAAAGAAACAATTAAAGTGGAAAAGGATATGGTAAGTCTAAAACGAAACAAAGGTTGCTCATGGTGATAAGATAAAAAATAAAAAGGTTGCTCCTAGCAACAAAAAAATTCATTGTTGTTAAATAAACCAAACACATAAACTAAATTAAAGATAAAGATTATATGGATTTGGAAAACCAACAAAGAATTGTAAATAAACTTTAAAATGAAATAATTGATTTAAACAAGAATTCTAGAAAGGGGAGTTCAACTAGGAAAGTTTAAAACTAAATTAAAGATAAAGATTATATGGATTTGGAAAACCAACAAAAAAAAATTGTAAACAAACTTTAAAATGAAATAATTGATCTAAACAAGAATTCTAGAAAGGGGAGTTCAACTAGGAAATTTTATAAACCATTTTTAAAGAGAACATAGCACCTCTGGAAGCCCTTCCAACTAATTTCAATTTATATTTATAAAATTTTTCCAACCACATATGTTGTCCAAACCACTCAGAAAAAATTTGTAGAGCACATATGGCCAACCACTTAGAAAAAATTTGTACTTGGTTCATTAATATGTTTGGAGTATTTGTTTCTTCACCATGCATTCCATTTATTTGACTCAGGAGACTAAAAAGTTTGTTAGGAAGAAAAAAAAAAAAAAAACACTAAACGACGAGAGGAAACAACCATGCTACTATGGGATGTTCTACCCAAATGACCGACTAGAATGATGAGGATGAGGATGAGGATGAAGGGGTAATCGAAGAAATACATGCTTCACAACCTCTTTNCATTGAGCTAAAAAGGGTTAAAAGCGCTTTTAAGTCATTATGAGCTAAAAATAGCAATCAACAGTGAATTAGGGTTTCAACAGTGATTTAGGGTTTTGGAAGTCAACAGTGAATTAGGGTTTCAACATGATTTAGGGTTTTGGAAAGCTATAAAGGAAGGTTCAGCAACCTAATTCATTATTATGCAGATCCTGACTTGTCATTAAAGAGAAGAGGCACATCTCAGGAGAGATAGTTCAGTGGATTCCAAGAGGAATACATCAGTTGGTTGATTTCGGTGTTGAGAGACACACCCTAGTCACCGAGAAGGTCATTCAGGTCTTCCATCATTCTTCAACAATAGTTACATAGTATTCAGCAGCAAGGGCACATTCATCCAGAGTGAGGGCGCAGCTTCTGAGAGGGTTTTTAGATGACTTATCCCATCCAGGGAGAATTCTGAGATTTCCCTCCAACCCATTTGAGAGAAGGGCAAGGCGCATATTTGTCCTAGTTCCTCATCAGATTCCAATGGAGGAATCAACTGGGACACATTTTCCAAACTTGGACGTGCGACACTTTTGGCATACACGTTTGGGGTTCTAGAGCGAGCATCAGACCAGATTCAAGGAAACCCTTTCGACCCATTTCCCGGTAGACCAAGGTGGTCGTTTTGAGACATATCTCATCTGATTCTAACAATGGAATTACTAGGACGTATTTTTCCAAAAGAAGAGGGGCGCATTCCCCCAAGGGTATCCATCTAGGGTCCATATTCATCAGCAAAGGGGTCTGACAGATACCAGTACTGAGGACTAGAGAAAGGAGCATCATTTGGGACAGTTTCCAGGCCATTTCGAGAAGTATAGCTCCTAGGGCAAACTTTCCAGACTTATAGCAGTTACCGTCAGAGTTGCCATAGTCCCATCACATCCATTGATTATGTAGTGCTCCCATATTCTGGGTATTATCTTTTAGTTTCTTATTTGTATTCCAGCTAATATCCTTTGTCTATTGATCTAGTCGAGTATTGTCAGTTTATTCAGCCGCATTCAGCCATTTTGTAATCCACAGAGATATCATAATACAAACTTTGCAGTCCTTTGTCGCGTTTATTATTTGTATGATCATTTATGTGATGTAGACCATTGATCCCACACACACATTAGCATCATTTCCTAGACTAGCCAAGTCAGGAACATTACAACCTTCAGCTTCCCCATCATCTTATGTAGCCATCTCCGATGAAGCCTCTTCTCCTGGACCTCGACCATGACTGGACCTAAATATAAGGCTATCAGCAGAAGAAGAACCTCCAGCACCGGATGAGAACAATATTTAAGTGTATGCTCTGTTTAACAGTTTTTTTGTTAGGAACTTACTATATGATCTTTACAGTAAAATCTTTGATCAGCTTTAGAATAGTAGAAAGTCTTGCCTCCGCTCACCACATACCTACTGGGAGCCTACAGAGAGGCAAATTTTGTAATTACAGGTCCTGCAAATCAATTTTTGTACTTCTCTTGCGATTATTCGCAACTCTTTTAATATCAATTTTCTCTGGTTTTTGTTAAAAAAAAATGTTATTCTATTGTTGATTATTTAGATATTTCTATTATTAATATATGGTAAATTGCTTCTTGTTTTAGTGGTTGAAATAACTATTGATTTTATCTTTACTATTTGTTCTTAAAGTCCTAGCTAGGTTTGGAGCTTTACAACTACATTATGTTCAAATTTAGTATTGCATCTAAGACTTAGATTTAATAACTCAATGTAAAATCCTTTTATTGATAGGAAGGTCATTAAATCAAACGATTTTTCTATCTCAATAAAGAGAAGGTTGATTGGCCCTTAACTTCGAGCAAACTCCCTTAGTTTAATGATGGAAATTTATTTGTGTGAACATTTTTAGCACTAGGAGGGATACCCTTGTATGGTTGAACACGGTATTTCTCTACTACAAATATTTTTTCGTAAGACCAATAGACCCAAGTCATCATCCAACCAACCTCAATTAGAAATTGAAGCTAGCCATGGTCTTGAATCGAATTTCCTACATATGGAAATGGAGTTTGAAAATATTGAAATACCTCAATTTGAACCACAAGCTAAGACCGATCCTGAATTCCATTTTGTTGTTCCTAAACAGAAGTTTGGTCCTTATGCCCTATAACCTGATCAATTTCCCATCAAGTTGAACAACAATTTTCTCTCCTATTGCAGTTGACTAAGCACACTAAATTTTGTAGGGACATTGTCTAGACTGAAGAGAACATCCTAATTCTAATTCAAGATGACCTAGTTTCTTATTCACTGGACAAAATTCTTGAACCTTTGGACTGAGTCTACCTAAAAATACAAAGCTAAAATCCATCATTATGTTATAGCTAGTGAAAATGCAAATTGGTAGCTTGCATGGTTGGCTCAAGATGCTCTTGCTTTTCCAAGACAACTTCATGATTTTCCTAAGCATCCTGAAAGATTGTTGCATAAATTTGCATAAATTTGATCCAAACAAATATGGACAGCTTGAAGATCACATTAAAAAATTTAATTTATGCTAGCAATTGATTAGATTAATGTCCAACATGAATATGTTTCCTACCACCTTTTTCGTTATACCTTTCACAATAAGGCTTCCACTTGGTACTTTAGCCTAACTATTGGATCTATCACTACTTGGAATCAGTTTCAATCAATATTTTTAACTAAATATGGTGATGAGAACCCCAACTATATTAATCCTAAAATGATCAAGAATAAAAATGGAAGTTAAAGAAGTAATCAAGGATTTTAATCAACAATCTACCACAATTTTAAATAAAATCTCGAAAAATTATAAACCGGTTGGAGATGCGCATGCTAAAATGTACACATCTACTTTACCTATTTCCATTTCCATATTCATTAAAAGGTAGCTAAAATTACTTTAGTATAAAATTTTAAAGAAACAATTAAAGTGGAAAAGGATATGGTAAGTCTAAAACGAAACAAAGGTTGCTCATGGTGATAAGATAAAAAATAAAAAGGTTGCTCCTAGCAACAAAAAAATTCATTGTTGTTAAATAAACCAAACACATAAACTAAATTAAAGATAAAGATTATATGGATTTGGAAAACCAACAAAGAATTGTAAATAAACTTTAAAATGAAATAATTGATTTAAACAAGAATTCTAGAAAGGGGAGTTCAACTAGGAAAGTTTAAAACTAAATTAAAGATAAAGATTATATGGATTTGGAAAACCAACAAAAAAAAATTGTAAACAAACTTTAAAATGAAATAATTGATCTAAACAAGAATTCTAGAAAGGGGAGTTCAACTAGGAAATTTTATAAACCATTTTTAAAGAGAACATAGCACCTCTGGAAGCCCTTCCAACTAATTTCAATTTATATTTATAAAATTTTTCCAACCACATATGTTGTCCAAACCACTCAGAAAAAATTTGTAGAGCACATATGGCCAACCACTTAGAAAAAATTTGTACTTGGTTCATTAATATGTTTGGAGTATTTGTTTCTTCACCATGCATTCCATTTATTTGACTCAGGAGACTAAAAAGTTTGTTAGGAAGAAAAAAAAAAAAAAAACACTAAACGACGAGAGGAAACAACCATGCTACTATGGGATGTTCTACCCAAATGACCGACTAGAATGATGAGGATGAGGATGAGGATGAAGGGGTAATCGAAGAAATACATGCTTCACAACCTCTTTCAATGATTATAATCTTAGGAGTAAAGGAGCTTCTTCCTCAACAACAACAATTTCAACCTATTCCAATCCCAAGAATACAGTTTCTAGTACTGCAAAAAAAATAGATTCTTTGCCTTTTGTTGAATCTCAATTGGAATATAACATCATTGAGAACTTGAAAAAAAATGAAATCCAATGTCTCAATGTTTGATCTCTGCAATTTAACTCAGCAAAAGGAGATTTTACTAAAAGCCTTAATTAAATCTGTTGAAAGTAAGCAAAAATCAACATCCAATGATAATGAAAAATAAAAACCTATAACCAACACAAATGTCAAACAAAAGTTAGTAGTAAATGTATCTATAATTGAAGAGAAATATGTTTCTCAAACCCCACCTTTTCTATTGACTTTTGAGATTTTCAATCAGAATGTTCATAACTATNTAGAAAGGGGAGTTCAACTAGGAAAGTTTAAAACTAAATTAAAGATAAAGATTATATGGATTTGGAAAACCAACAAAAAAATTGTAAACAAACTTTAAAATGAAATAATTGATCTAAACAAGAATTCTAGAAAGGGGAGTTCAATTAGGAAAGTTTATAAACCATTTTTAAAGAGAACATAGCACCTCTGGAAGCCCTTCGAACTAATTTTAATTTATATTTATAAAATTTTCTCAACCACATATGTCGTCCAAACCACTCAGAGAAAATTTGTAGAGCACATATGGCCAACCACTCAGAAAAAAATTGTACTTGGTTCATTAATATGTTTGGAGTATTTGTTTCTTCACCATGCATTCCATTTATTTGACTCAAGAGACTAAAAAGTTTGTTAGGAAGAAAAACAAAAAGAAAACACTAAACGACAAGAGGAAACAACCATGCTACTATGGGATGTTCTACCCAAATGACCGACTAGAATGATGAGGATGAGGATGAGGATGAAGGGGTAATCGAAGAAATACATGCTTCACAACCTCTTTCAATGATTATAATCTTAGGAGTAAAGGAGCTTCTTCCTCAACAACAACAATTTCAACCTATTCCAATCCCAAGAATACAGTTTCTAGTACTGCAAAAAAAATAGATTCTTTGCCTTTTGTTGAATCTCAATTGGAATATAACATCATTGAGAACTTGAAAAAAAATGAAATCCAATGTCTCAATGTTTGATCTCTGCAATTTAACTCAGCAAAAGGAGATTTTACTAAAAGCCTTAATTAAATCTGTTGAAAGTAAGCAAAAATCAACATCCAATGATAATGAAAAATAAAAACCTATAACCAACACAAATGTCAAACAAAAGTTAGTAGTAAATGTATCTATAATTGAAGAGAAATATGTTTCTCAAACCCCACCTTTTCTATTGACTTTTGAGATTTT
>JZKD02S1564545.1:0-10344 GCA_000966675.3 Picea glauca
TTTTATGGTCATTGTTTTTATTGTACTAACTTTGGACATAAGGTTGCAGATTGCAAGGATTATAAAATAAATGTTCAAGCAGACTGTGCCTATGTGGTCATATGTAACATTGAGTGTTACAAATGTCATAACTATGGACACATAGCTAGTGATTATAGAAGCATGATCAATACTTCCATGAAAGAGAATATTGATATTAGATATAAGAAAGTACGGATAAGAAAACAGGAAAAATAGGTGAACAAAGACCAGGTACTAGAGATTGCAAGATTGGCTATAAAAAGAGATGAATAAAATTCTACAGAGAAAAGGAAAGATGTTAGATACAGAAATGTTTGGAAAATAACTGAAAGAAAGGAAGGACAGGTAAATAAGGAACAAGTTCAAGAGATTGTACTTTTAGGCATTGTAGCGAAAGATGAATCCACAGATAGAAAGAAAGAAGTCAGATCTCAGAGAGATAATGAATCTACCAATGAAGATGATGATGAATCTGCCAATGAAAATGATGATGAATCTACCAATGAAGATGATGATGAATACACATCAGAGCAGGAATTGTTTTGGGCCATCCAGCTTAGAGTCTCCCAAGTAATATGAATATTAGACAGGGGGAGTCTATGCCATAGCTATGACAAACCAAAGAACCATCCTTCGAGCAGCTTGAAGAGTTTGAGAAGATAGATTCAGAGCAATCAGTTAGCATAAGTACATTTTGATAGATTAATCAAGACTTCATGATAGTATAGTGATAAATGGGTTAACATTATGGACAATTGTGCAAGTAGAGTCTTGGACAGTATGGAAAGAGATGGATTCATAATAACACTTAGCAGGTTTGGATAGATATATGATAGTGGACGACATAATGGATTCATAGATTGGTTCAGAGACTGGTTCAAAGAAAAATGAACATTATCATAATGGATGATAATTACACGGGAAATGGCTCGAACAATGCTAATGGATTCCAAATTGATAGATATTTTTTTGGACACATGTAGTGCATACATCAGTTCACATTCAAAATAGAGTAATGCTCAAAAACAACAATGACAAAACTCCCTACGAACTATGGAAAGGAAGAGCAGACAACAACCTCTACATCAAGGTAACTCAAGGTAATATTTTATTAAATGAAATTTGTGTTGATGATATTGCTTTGAAAGTACTAATGACAGGTTAAGCCAGAAATTTGCAAAGGATATNAACATGTTCAGTATCTCGGTAGGTTTACAAACACTTCACACAACTCTCTGGAAATTATTTACAATTTGACATAAGTTTAATGATATTCAAAAGAGCAGGGTGATGCTAAAAATTTGAGTTTTCAAAACACTTGATATTTTCCAGCCTTTAATTTATTGCTTGATAACCTTCATTATGATCTGAAATTATTTTTCAGATGAGACTATTTTTTTTAGGAGAGGAAGGAATACTTGAGTTGTTTTGTTTAAAACAGGGACAGCATAAAGAGCTTTAATGATGGTCGTGCTTGCTCATAATTATAAAGTGAAACCAGGAAACCTATTCTAAACATAAAGTTTCTTTATCTAGTCTGCATTTCAAAAATTTATAGCATTGATTCTCTGAAAGACCTTGACTATTTCTTCATAATGAGTCATTCTGGTTTCCCCTTTATGAACTAAAAGGTGACATAGACATAAGTTTAACCAGAAAGCAACAAAAATAGGAAAAATGAAAAGAACCAAAACTAGAAAAAACAAGTAAATCAAAATAGAAAAATTATATACAAAGGTGGATCTGGAATTATCAAGAAAAATACCTTTTGAGAACTTGTCCATTCACCGGGAAGGTGTCTAGCTATCCCTCCAAACTATGTAGATGGAAAGAGTTGGGACCTTGTTTTTCAGTGATTATGAAAGGCCCCAACCACAAGTTCTAGAACTTGGTGTGTTCCCCTTTTCCTTCATGAGGTTTATCCCATTTGAGAACCAGATCTCCTACCTCGAAGTTTCTATCCGAAGAAAAGTTTGAATCAAACCATCCTTTCACAATCTGTTGATGTTGCTCCTGCCTCTCCTTTGCTTGTGTTATTACTTCCTCTAGTTTCAACAAGGCATTACTTTGAATTTCAACAGGAGGGCATTCCTCTTCTTGAACTTTCGGCGATAATTGCAGAGAGGGAAGCAAAACATGAGGAGGGAGAATTGATTCTATTTCATAGAAAAGGAAGAATGGGGAATTACCAACAGATGTTTTTGGTGTCACCTTATCAGCCCAGAGTGCATTAAAAAGCGTGTTGTGTCAATTTTTGTGGTTTTCATAAACTGTCCTCTTGATGATTTTTATCGAATTTTTATTTGTTGATTTTGCTAGGCCATTTCCTTGGGGGTAATAGTTGGCAAAACACTTCAGTTTGATCCCTTTTCTAAAGAAAAAACACCCATATCAAAGGATGAAAAGTAAGAAGAATTATCAAAGACCAAACATTCAGTAATGTTGAATCTAGTAATGACATTCGAGTTAAGAAAAGATATTACCTCATTAGTGTTTACCACTTTCAGTGGTGCATCCTCGGACCATCTGGTAAAATAATCCATTTTTGTAATGATGTATTTATGCTACTTTGAATAAGTGGGGTTAATTTTCCCTATGATGTCGAGACTCCACTGCTGAAAAGGTGAATCTACTAAAATACGTTGCAAAGGGAATTCTACCTTTTTTACTCATCCAACAACCTTTTGGTAGATTATGCATTTATGAAATAATGCATGGGCATCTTTGAATAGCGTGGTCCAATAGTACCCAACTCTTAATACTTTGTGAGCAGCGGTGTCTCCACCTAAGTGCCCACCAGCTTCATCTGCATGAAGCTCAGATAATACTTTCTCTGCTTCATCTCTTTCCAAACATCGCATGAGAACACTATCAAAATTCTTTCAGAATAATACGTCATTTATCAACTAGAAAGGTGTAGATTTTAGTCTTAATCCTCTTCTCTTTTTTGTGTCAAGATGGCGAGGAGTAGAACCGTGCATTAAATAAAACTTAATATCATCGAACCAAGAATTGGCAACTTGTTTACAATTGATTTGCTTTCTATCATGCTGGTTTACAATTAATGAATTGATTTGAATTTGTTGTTCTTTAATTGAATCAACAAATAGTTTACATAGGCCTTGACCTCTGACAATTTGTGTAGGGGTTATTTTGAGGTCATACTATTGTAATGATGTCATCCAGTTTGCCCATTTTTTACCCAATTCCTTTTGTACTAACAAATTTCTAACAACAGGATAAGGAACAATGACTTTAGTTCTAGATTTCAACAAATATGATCGGAAGTGTTTCATTACTTTAAAAACAACATAAGCCTATTGATCTACAGATGGGTAGTTAAGCTATGCTCCTTTGAAAGCTGAGCTCATGAAGGCAATAGGTATTTTATTTCTTTCAATATTCTTTTGGGTTAACAAAACAACATAAGATTGGTCAAAGGAGAAAGTGTAAAGAGTGAAATCTTGCAAGAAATCAGGACTCATCAAGGAAGGGGCTTCCACTATGGATTTTTTGATGGAATCAAAGGCTTGATTTTCCTGTGGTCCCCAATGATACTGAACATCCTTTTTAATTAAATTTCGTAATGGCCTTACCATTTCTGAGAAACTTGGGACAAACCTTGTGATAACGTTAATCTTCCCTAGAAATGACTGCATGGCTTTCTTGGAAAAGGGAGGGGAGAGTTTAGCAACATCTCAAGTACTTTCAGGATCGATAATCATTCCATATTTGGACACTATGAACCCAAGTAATTTTTCTTGCTCAACTGCAAAAACTGATTTCTTAGGGTTGAGAGATATGCCATACTTGCGACATCGTTCTAGGACAACCCTAAGGTGAGACAAATGATATTTTTTGTTTTTAGAGAAAACGGTTACATCATCAATATAGACCACTATAGATTGATTTAGGAGGCCATGAAAATCAATGTCCATTGCTCTCTAAAAAGTGGACCCAACATTTATAATCCCAAAAGGCATCTTCCTGTAGGCATAAGTGCTCCATGGGGTACAAAAAGTGGTTTTGAGTTGATCTGAGGGAGACATTAGGACTTGGTTGTATCTCGAAAAATCGTCTAACAGAGACAGTCTTTCGGAACTAGAATCTTGTTGGAGAATTTTTTCCATTGGAGGAACGAGATAATTATCTTTGTTCGAAGCTCGGTTCAATTTTTGAAAATCAACACATAGTCAAATTTCACCACTTTTCTTCCTTATAAGAACTAGATTAGACACCCATTGTGTGTGTCTCACCGAGAAAATTATCTTTGCATTCAGTAATTTATTTATTTCTTCCTTGACAATGGGTTCCAACTTAGGGTGCATCTTTCTCAGCTTCTACTAAAAAGGTTGAGTCTGGGGTTTTATGGGGATGACATGTTGTATGCTATTACGATAAAATGTTTTCAGGTCATCATATGTCCAGGTGAAAACATCTTTGAATTCTTTAAATAATTTTACAAAAGCATACCGTTCTTTCTTGGAACATCCTTTTCCCAAATCAATGTTTTTGGGATTTTCTTTAGTCCCTAAGTTGACTGTTTCATAAAATAGAGAAGAGCTATTTGTTTTACAATTTACTAACCCTCTAAACTTATCATGCAAGTCATAGAATGTTTCTAGTCTTACCACGGATTTAGAAATAGAGTTTACCATATCAGATGTCAATTCGGGAGATCTAGGATCTGATATTACTGAGAAGTTGTGGAGGTTTTCATCGTGAGTGCCTTAATCAATAATTGCACCTTGGAAAGTGTCCTCCATATGAAAGAAGTTAATGATTTACTGATCGTCGTCGAAAACTCTCCAATTGGTGATTTTGTCCAGGATCGATGGCCTGAAAAATAATTCAATCGAAAATGCATTCAGAGAGAGACCTTCTATGAGCAAAACTTTGGAAGCGAAATTAGCCAAAAAATTTTCTTCCGAATTATTTAATCTAGGAATGAAATTTGTATTAAATGCTGAAAATTTATGCACTAGATTCCATACCTCAGTTTGGTAAGTTTTCATATGTGGTGATGGACAATGTATGGAATTTCTTACCTGCTTGACCACAATTTTCAAGTCACCGAATACTATTAAGTACCTTACGTCCATATCTACAGCTTTACTAAGTCTTGCGAAAGTGCCTCATATTCGGTGGTGTTGTTAGTGCACTCGAACTCCAATTGATACGTAATGAGAGTCTTATTACTCGTGGGGTCAATGAGTACACTCCTTCACCGGCTCCTTCTTTGGATTTGGATCCATCAAAGTAAAGTGACCATATATGAGCTTCTTCAACAGTGTTTAGCACATTTGGCAAATTTGATGATTGAGTACAGGTCACGAGCTCTGATTGTTGCTTCAGATTGCTGATGGGGGAAGTTTCGGCCATGAAGTTATGAAAGAAAGTGTTCATTCCATGTATTTCAAATGAATTAGTGGATGTTGTAAATGGCTCATTTGCATCATTCAAATCCGTCACGGTGTGCTTGAGATAGAATTCATGGTTAATCCTAATCCTATATGGCTATCCATTTTCTAGCAGCCACAATGAGATCAATCCGTGGCAAAGTAACCATGTAGTTTCTCAGACCAATCCCTACTAAAAAAAAAACCATAGACTTCGGGAATGTAAACAAAAATGATGTCAATAATTTGGTGAACCTTAGGATTGGAATATAGCCTAACCAACACATTCTTTAGTTCACCGATTACCTTAACGTTCATCCGATCGCGCTGAATGATTTTAAGACTAGAAGGCTAAACTTCTGCACTAATTTTTTTGCAAAAAGATAAAGGCATCACATTCGATGATGTGCCATAATCCACCATGAAATTATGTACATTTCTATTAAAAAAATCAAAAGCTAATTAGAAAGGTGGGACATTTTTGCGAGTATTAACAATAGAATTCTGCTGATTTTTAGCCATTGTCACTGAAACAATTTTATCTATATTTGATACAGTTTTTTCAATCAGATCCCTTTTATCTGGGGGTTCGGATGTTGTTTTAGTAGGGATATTTTGGGTTTTTTTAGAACTGATTTTTACAGTTTTATTGCTATTAAGATAATTGTTATTACTATTTTTCGCAATGTTCTGAAGCATTTTCTACAGAATAAGAGGAAATTTCAAAAGTTCAAAAATAGAAATATTATCCCTTATTTTTTTCAGGTCTTCAATCAAATCATATTCTAAAATAGGGGTTGCTAAATTCTATTTTATTTTATCTTGTTTCAATTATCTTGGAGGCACATTATTACTCATTTCTGAAGAGGGTTTACTCTGTGTTTTGCTTCTGGTGTTGTAAGGGTGGATAGTTTCAAAGTTTTCATGGAAAATACTGTCAGAGAAGTGCTCGAAGATATTGGGAGATGACTCCTCTTCTTCAAGTACTTATTCTTGAATTATGTCTTCATAACTTTCAGTGGGGACATATTTATCATGTGCTTCAAGGATAGTTTGCAGAGAGTATTGTAAGCTTTCAAAATTTAGACATTTAGGGGTCGAATTTGGCCGGTTGGGGGGAAAAGGATTTCTAAAAGAAGTTTAAAAATTCCTTTGCTTGAGGATGCTTCTTTGTATGATCTCTTCAAGTCTATGACTTGATTTGATAATTTTTGGACAACCTTTTGCAAACTTTCTAAATCTAAAGTTTCTAGTTGGCTTTTAGCTTGGGGAGGTCTGGTAAGGATTTCTATTTTCTTTTTAGAAGATGGGGCTATTTCAGCCTCACTATTGAGATTATCTTTCAATCTTAAAATATCCTTTTTGATTTGGCTTGCCTCCTCGAAGGCTTCTAGTAATTTAGACTTATTATATCTTTTAACCCAAATTGCTATATTATTATTTAGAGATTTAGTGTAATATGCAACAATAAGACTTTCCGCCGTCATTGAATCAGTGGGAATTTAATTTTTTAATGTAAGGAACCTTTGGTTAAAATCTTTTACTTTCTCCTTATGGTTGATTTTTAGGTTGGAAAGTTCCATAACAAAGACTTCAGGAGATTTATCATCTCCAAATTTCTCTAAGAAACAGGTTTCAAATTTTTCCCAAGAGACAATGGTTTGGGACTATTGGGTGAAATACCATGTAGAG
Organism: Picea glauca; assembly: GCA_000966675.3. Taxonomy (NCBI): domain Eukaryota; kingdom Viridiplantae; phylum Streptophyta; class Pinopsida; order Pinales; family Pinaceae; genus Picea; species Picea glauca. The sequence continues at coordinate 7,113 of JZKD02S1564545.1, forward strand.
GAATTTCCCTTGAACGTATAAGGAAAGAGTCTACAAACTACATCTTCATGATCTACACTTCAGAGTCTAATGGCCAACCTGAATTTCTTTATATGATCTTTGGCGGTTTGCTTAGAATCTGGATCAAATTTATGTAACCATTTCTTTGGGTATTTTGGTAACGAGTGTTGGGGTCCAAGTACAACCACAACATCTTGATCAAGCCATGGTCTGGCAGGATTGTTTTGGTTTTCCATGGGTGTAGGTGGTGTCGAACACTGAGATGGTTCAGATGAGGAACTGCCTTCGTTGAAAGATTCTCCTCCTGAAAAGGATGGATATGAATGAGGTGGGGAAGGTGGAATACCAAATCCCCCTTCTCTAAGAGCAGGTGTCTTGGTAGGATTGATAGTATTGTCTCCTAAAGAGTTTAAAAGCAGACTAGTGCTTTCAAGCTGTTCTCTGATATCAGAGAAATATAAGGGTTTATTAAGTGGCCTACTAGGTTGTCTGATATGAGCCAAAGCACTGTGTGTCCTTAAGAGTGTCTGACGAATAATTTATTGTACGTCAGCCCCTTGAGGGTTTGGTGTTACCAGCTCAACGAGATTCTGGGGATTTTTGTTCGTGGTAGTTGTTGTTTCAGAAGTAACGTTGTTGTCATAATGACTTCGTGTTACTATAGGGGAGAGAGTGTGTGGGGGAGGAATATTATGACTTCCATGTTCCATCAATTGTATTCATGCCCTCCTTCTAGCGCCATTTGTTGATGGGTGTAAGTGGCACACCGTTAACTGGAAGGATAGACCTGGTCTGGGGTTGTCTAATTAACCTAAGATGTTTGGTATGACCTATCTTCATAGGTTTAATGGCTATGTTAGCCAACTAGGGTCCTGTTGACAGGCGTAAGTGACACACTGTCAAATGGAAGGATAAACCTGGTCCAGGGTTGACTAATTAACCCAAGCCCTTTGGTATGATCTATCCTAATGGGTTTAATGGCTCCGTTAGCCAACTAAAGTCCTAAAGATAACAAAATGAAATAAACTAATGAAAGAAAAGATTCTAACAATTGACAAAACAATTACAAATGTTTATCTAAAAATGTGAATATACAAATGATTATGAACAATTTATATACAGTTTACAAGGTTTGCATAAAATATTGCGAAAATGATTTTTTGATAAAGTTTCTGAATCAAATTTGAACAACACTTTTTTTTATTTTTTTATAAGATATTAAAACAATAAATACTAAATGAATACGATTGAAACAGTGGCACAAAAATAGTCAAAGCTAATTACTATAATCATCATTTCATTCATAAACAACTCTAAATAAAAGAAAAGAATGTATCTACTAAGATCTAACTGATCAGTCAACTGAATTTATCTTCTTGTGTTGTATGAAATACTGCCTGTACTATTGTTAATGGAAACCTATAACATAACAATACTAGAAATTCTGGAATACATTCAAAGAAATATTTGATATTGGATTAGATTAATAACAATAGAAGGACATCTAATTAAAAATCATGTGATCTTAGGATGATCAATATTTAAGAATGAGAGAAAATTCAGATCTGAATATTGATATTATCCAACATTTAACATTAAGAATAAATTCAGAAATAATCAAATGATAGATCAATCACACATAAAAAATGGAATAAGAAATTATGGACAACATATCACATTTAATAGTACGAAACACCATATGATGACAAGGCTAAATCTGCATCAAACATAATAATATCTCATAAGACTGAGCCAATAAAAGAACACAATGGAATAAGCATTAGACAGGTCTAAAGCCAATGGTGAATAGATGTCCCATATCATTTCTCAAAATCACATGTCCATATTGTGGTCCAAAAATGAATTTTTGGGATAATATGCTCTTAAATATTGAAAAATTAATATATAAATGATAACAATTAACCATGTATTGATAAAATAGACTAAAACTAATTTAAATCAATGCATAATCAATTAATCAAAGAATATGAAGATATTATAATGAAAANAACTCTAAATAAAAGAAAAGAATGTATCTACTAACATCTAACTGATCAGTCAACTGAATTTATCTTCTTGTGTTGTATGAAATCCTGCCTGTACTATTGTTAATGGAAACCTATAACATAACAATACTAGCAATTCTGGAATACATTCAAAGAAGTATTTGATATTGGATTAGATTAATAACAACAGAAGGACATCTAATTAAAAATCGTGTGATCTTAGGATGATCAATATTTAAGAATGAGAGAAAATTCAGATCTGAATATTGATATTATCCAACATTTAACATTAAGAATAAATTCAGAAATAATCAAATGATAGATCAATCACACATAAAAAATGGAATAAGAAATTATGGACAACATATCACATTTAATAGTACGAAACACCATATGATGACAAGTCTAAATCTGCATCAAACATAATAATATCTCGTAAGACTGAGCCAATAAAAGAACACAATGGAATAAGCATCAGACAGGTCTAAAGCCAAAGGTGAATAGATGTCCCATATCATTTCTCAAAATCACATGTCCATATTGTGGTCCAAAAATGAATTTTTGGGATAATAGGCTCTTAAAGATTGAAAAATTAATATATAAATGATAGCAATTAACCATGTATTGATAAAATAGACTAAAACTAATTTAAATCAATGCATAATCAATTAATCAAAGAATATGAAGATATTATAATGAAAACAAAACCATTTTACTCATAGGACAAAAGCCATTAAGCAACCTAGAATTCCATATTCTTCTTTGAAAATACTCGTCCATTCTCCCAAAGATTCCAACCATCCATTACTCCATTTGAAGAAAAAAAAATTACAAAAAAAATAATATACAAAAGAGAAAGGATAAAAATCCTCCTCTCCAATTCTTGGATCCTATTGGCTCTGAACTTTCTCATATATTTATACAATGAATGAACAGTCTTGGTGTCACTAATAATTTTCGCCACCTGGAATTTTCCTCGTAAAGAGACACAAATAACTCTCAAATCGTGCATTTGTTTGGGAAAATTTCTACGTGGAAGCTAAATGGGTCCATTTGGGAAATGATTTTTCAACTGTTTCTTCAAATTTCTCACGGTTTGGCTGCAATCAGTCCCACAAAATTATGTCTCTGTTCTTAACACATTTCCAAATTTTATCTGTTGTTGTTCATTACAATATTATATTTGGATCAATCATATTGAATGTATTTATATAATAAAATCAAGC
>JZKD02S1564556.1:0-14435 GCA_000966675.3 Picea glauca
TTGTATACCTCTGGAATGATCAGATAAAGTGATAGTATGAGTCTAAATATGGGTGATCAAGAGTATAATAGTGGCAAAAAGTATAGGCAAAAAGGTACATTGTGTGGTCCTAACAGGTCTTTGAGCACTTGTTTAATTTGATAAGGTAGTTTTTATGCACATATTTAGGTGGCTCTTGTATTAAATGTGTTTTTACTTTCCATGATACATTTGACTTGAGATCCTTGGAGGGAGCACTTGTCTGTCTTTGTAGGACCTTGTTGATGGACATTTTGGAGGGACAAGACCAGCTTGGGCCTTCATTGGGGCATGAAGCCCATAGGTTGGATGCCATGACCAAGACATTGGGAGTAGCCAAATATTGAACATTTCCTTTGGAGGCAAGAGAAGAGACTTTGGACGATGAGACCTGACCCATCTTAGCACAACGTTTGGCCTTGAAAGGGAAAAACGTCATCTTGAGGGCTTGCCATCACCCTAAGGCTAGGGTTTTGATGGTGGTGGTGATGTTTGAAGATGATTTGGCATGATTAATGGAGAAGGAAGAACATTACATGGTGACACGTGGCCTTTGGAGGCCTAGTGATCCCTTCAACAACTTGACTTCCATAAAGTGCCAAAATGTCACTCCTCTAAGGTGTGACATCATATTTCTAGGGTTTCTTAATGTGTAAATTCAAATTAAAGTTATAAATGGGAAAAATTAAGGGGAATGGCCCACTTATTTTTTGGTTTACCCTAATTTTATGTGGACAAACAAATTTTAGAGGTATTCTATAAATAAAGGCCAAAATCATTTCATTTTATCATAACTCTCTCATGTGAGAAGAGCTACTTGACTGAAATTTTTGCCCCTCTTGGGAAACTTCATATCTCTCTCTTATGCTATGGTTTATACTTGTACTGTGGAGAAACATGGTGTGATACCCTTCTTGGAGGCTTGTTCTTGCATATTGATGATATTTTCTTGGTAAACAAGGGTTTGTCTAGCATTTCTCTTGAAATTGGAAAGGAAAATATGCATATTGTTAGTTCTTATTTCTTGTTTCATGGTTGTTCTTGACTATATCCTTGGAGGAATAAAGGGCTTATACACTCCACCAATTTATCATTGTTGTTGATTTCACAAGATTATGCAAAGGTTGCTAGGAGGATTAAAAGGGCTTACACCCTCCTAGATTTACCTTGTTTGGATTACTTGCTCAAGGGAGTAAAAGGTCTTACACCCCTTGAGAAATAGTAGACCTAAACTAATGCAAGAAGACTCCATAACCCTTTGGTAAAAGAGCTAATCTAATTTTGCATTGGAGAAATAAATTACTTGCACCGGTACACGTGATTTTGAGAGATATTGAAATTGTTCAAGTTGAAATCTTTTCTTGGTGTCTTAAGCTTGCTAAATCCACTAGGGCATTTTGATTGGACCAGTAGTTCCTTGGTTATAATCAACTAAAATCTACAACCATTATGGCTGCAGAAAAAAACTTTCAAATTCTTACTTTAACTTGATCTTCAACCGTCAAAAGTTGCTATAAAGCTACCATAATAATATACTAATCATTGTGCATCTTTTGGGTGGTTTACTTGTGATTTTTGGTGGTTGAATCTTGCTGTTGTAGAAGTTGTTTTCTACATCCATAAGGATGCCTTAATAATTTGTTGATAACTTCATATAGCATCCCTAATTCACCGTCAAAGTTCATGCTTAAGTATTGGAAAGTTATCTATTGTTTTAGTACTTCATTGTCCAATAACTATTTGGTAATTTTGATGGTTAAATCTGCAATAATTAGCTATTATTCTTGTATATATATATATATATATATATATATATATATATATATATAATATTATTGTTGCAATATAGGAAAACAAGCTTCTCTTGCTTGTCCACTTGATTTTTGGGCTTGCATCTCGATTGTTTGTCTTGTCTCGGGTAGGTGTAACACTTTGTTGCATGTACTCAAGTCTTTGGAAACCATTTACCATCATCAAGACTCATTTCCAAGCTCTCATACGTCTTCCATAATTGACCTAAGGGGTTCCTCTCAACATCTCTTGACCTTCCATCTCAATCCCCCTAGGGTCACCCGGGATTCCCCCCTTGAGGTGATATCATCATCTCTAAAGTGAGGGGAATATCTATTTAAGGTGACAGTGGGTAGGTATTCCCATAGTTCTCACCATATTGTGGATTGGGTCGGGATTTGCCCAACCTACAATTTGTTCGGTAACAATCTCGAAGGATAAAACTGTCCTTCTTCTTTACACAAATTACTTTGAGGATCAATTTGGATTCATGCTTAGGGATAAGTCCCCAAAGAATCCTGTAGAGGTGCAAGAGAAACCCACCAAGATTAAGAAGAATCTCTTAAATTCAAGGGTAGAACCTTTTCACACCCCTTGTGCTAAGGATGAGAATAATTCTATAACTTTACATAATGTTGAACCTGCTAATTATCCTAGGGAAATTATTATCCAAAGACTCAAGAAAATGACAAATGAACTTTCCCAATACCAAAATCTCCTTATGAGCATACTGACTAATATAGAGAGAACTCAACAAAATGTTCCTCCTAGACCTCCATATAACAACAATAGACAAAAAAGAGGAAATATGGGATGGAAACCAAGACCCCCTAATGAACAAATAGCTCCTAATACCATAGAACCTACCAATTTTATTAACCAAGAGGTTGTCCCTTGGTGTTTTTCTTGTGGTGATGCTCATTGGGAGCATGAGTGACCTAGACTCCATAATAATGGTGACAATGAGGGCCCTAATAACTATGAATACATTAAATTTATTAATACTTTAGATGTTGTCTACACCATATCATCACAAGAATACTATAATGTTACCTTGGAACAACTTGAATGAAGCAAACAAGAAGCTGCTAGGAAAGCTAGGTTGGAAGTCCTAAGTTTAATGGATGCAGAATCTAGGGAGAAAATTAGAAAGGAGGATTATTTAACTTATTCTAGAAAAAATAATTTTCCTGAGGCTCCTCCCAGTGATCCTAGGCTTCCTCGGGAAATACCTCCTTGAACATCAAGTACTAATCCTCCTCCTCAACCAAGCTTTCCTAATAATTATGGCATATATTTGAACATTGATATGGCTAGTATTTTGGCAAAGGTTAATGTACATGTCCCTATTATTGAGATAATGAATATTCCTTCTTTAAGGGATAAGGTGAAGAAGTTATTAAGTCTATAAGAATAATATGAAGATCCTCCTATATTATTACAATCTATGCATTATGAACCAAGCAAGGAGGAGCATGCACTTTTCTTCATCACTTTGGTAGTAAATGATTTATTACTTAATAATTGTATGTTTGATTCTGGGTTTTTTCCAATGTGATGTCTTTAAAGGTCATGAATCAGTTAGACTTGAAGATGAAAATAACTTATAGGAATTTTATTTGAATTGATTCCAAGGATATCAAAGTTTGTGGTGTGATCAAATACCTTAAGGTGTCCCTTGCCTCTTATCTTGATCTTTCTCTCTTGATGAATGTTATAGTCATTGATGTACCTGATGCATGGGGAATGTTAATGTCTAGAAAGTCGTTTGCAACTTTGAGTGGTAGTCTTCATATGGATTTATCCTATGAAACCATCCCTATTGGTAATGGGGGTTATTTTACCTTATGTAACCTGTCTATGGTTAACATTCATGTGAAATATTCAAAAGATAGGAATAATTGGAGTGAGGATGGTTTTGAAGGAGGAGAAATATGTGATGAACCTTGTGAAAAAAATAGACTCTCATCTTGACCCTGATCCCCCCCAAGACTCGGCCATTCTCCCTTTTACACAATAATAAAATATTGTTGATGTTAGTGATGTAGTATTCCAAAAATTAAGGACTATGGAGAGAAACTCTTGAATTACAAAGGAAAGGATCTGAGTTCTCTTACAATATTGAACCAAGGTAGTAAAGGAAACTTACATTTGTGTGAATATGATTTAACAAATATTGTATTGATTGATTCCAATCCTCCTACTTTAGATCAAGAAGAAGATACTTGAAAAGATAAGAAAATGGCTGATCCTAAGATAAGGAAGGAATATTTTCAACAAGGAAGACTAATACTTATGTGGGACAAGAGAAAGGATAAGCCAACTATGCACAAGGAGTTTGATTGTTTATGGTATGGCCCTTACAATATCGAGAAGAAGACTAAAGTTGGTTCCTTTTACTTGTCTACGCCCAAGGGAAGGAGATTACCATTACCAATTAGTGGATCCATTCTCAAGCCTTATTATGCAGAAGGAACCTTACTTCCTAGGTTTGTAGTAGAGTAGCATAGGATTAGGTCATCTTGCGTGCTTGAATTCGATTTATTATTGTCCTATGTTCTCATTATTTATTGATTTATTGATGCATCCATGTTAGCTTAGAATATACATGTTATAAAAAAATGATATATTGATGAAAATGATTTTTTTCTTTTGTTCTCGCATTGGTTTTATATTTTCACACCAGGGTGGATAACATCCCCCTGTCTTTTGTCGCTAATGGTAGTATGTTAGAATGTAGTAGGAATTTTAAAGTGATACATGTTTTAGGTATTGGATTACCATATATGAGGTTCTCATGCACTCTACGGTGAGAACATGTCTCCATGTTGGAGCCATATGTTACCCCCTCTCACCTAGGGGTAATTAGAGGAGATCATGTCTCATGACCTGCAATTAAGACAATTATCCCGATGATGATGATGATCAATATTATCCATAGACAACATCCCCTCATATGCATCCCCCCTCGTCTAGATCGACTCATTGCACTTGATTAACTTGGTTCATTTGATGATGGTGGTCCAACACACATAAGGTACACTAGTCATTGTTTCATATAAAGTGTCACATTTAATGCATTAGGAATTTAGGTGAGGATCATGGGTTGAAGACAGATAATGGATGATAAGATTGGAAGTTATTTTTTTTTCCTTGTTTCACCTTGGTGGCCATCATTTGTGTCCTAGTCCAGTGTTGTCACTCTTGGGGAATAGGGGTACTAATAGGAGGCCTTGATAGGGGTAATGTACTGCTCCCTTTCATACTTAACACTTTTCATATTGGGTCCTTCTGCAGTTTCCTATATTTTAGTAATGGCGATTACATGTATCCCAAAAAGGTCGATGGTTCATTCTCCTATGAGAAGAAGGGATAAAATGTACAAGTTGATGTAGCTGCTAAAAAAAAGTGAATAAAAAGAAATCATGATATAAAAGAGAGAATAAAAATGGGATAATGAATGACCATGGAAAAATACAAAGGTAAACTTGATCTCTTCCCCCTCGCTATGAGGATATCACGCCTATTCCTAATGCACTAAATGTATATCAATTAAAAGGACTTAATCTTGCTTGAATCCTAAAAATGAGACTTGCAAAATCAACAAAATAATATCAAAAGGAAAAAAAGGGGTTTGGAATACACACACTACCGAGGAAAGGGTATCTTAAGCATCAATCACTCCCTCTATAAAGGTTCTCATGGAGATGGATGAAGAACAATTATATTGCATGCCAATGACTCCATCACCATGAAGTAGACCCCATGCAACTTCATTCATTTTACTTACACTTTGAAGGGTTTCTTAGGAAATACCCATCTACTTGGGTACTAACACACTTAATAGGGTCCTTTGATGGTCCTCCCACACCTAAACTTGGCAGCATAAATTATTGAGCTAGCGTGAAGTTGGAAGAAGATACCTAATGTGAATTTCTTACATGGATTTTGTATCAAGTAGTAGCCTACTTTATATGACCCTAATGACTTTTGTATCTTGTAGATGTTGTTCTTACTTGACTTTGTGGGCCTTGTTGGGTCATGATGCACCTTGACATGGTCCTTTGGAGGATGTTTTCATGATGAAACCTAGGTCGTTGTGCACTATACATAGGACATTGCACACTTAATGCACAACATTGGGACATATGATGATTGGACATGCCCTAGGGTACCATCCCACACCTCCTAGACCTTATATGATGGATATATGAACCTAGATGTTGCTTATATAGCATGATGTGCCATTGAGAGGGAAATAATCCCCACAAGATGGATAGTGCACCCCTAAGCATTCAAGGGTTTGATTGGATGACGTGTCACTTGGAGATGATGTAATACCTCTTGAGAGAGGTTATGAAACCCTCTTCACCTATGATTTCAGACCCTATCCCTTGCATGTTGCACCTATGATGATGACATCATGGTTTGATGCTTGTGAGCCAACCTAGCATGTGGACATCTCCTTTGATGATGAGTTGGCACTTGATGGTGATGAGCCATGACCCTTGGAGTGAGATATGTGACCCTTAATGATGTTTTCACTCTATGATGAAGAGACATGGCCTTTGAAGGAACCTTTTCCCTTCTACAGCATGACATCATAGCCTTTGGAGGTTCTCACACCCACACTTGTCTCTTTTGAGGGGAAATTTTGATGTATTTTGATGTTATCTTTATGTTGGAGGCTATTTTGGGGGTCGAACTTGACCTATCCAACTTGTACCATGGATATTTTATGTTTTTAGGGGCTTTGAGGGTTAGCACTAGGGTTTCTTTATATAAGAAGGCTAGCGCCCCCTCATTGTCAAATCATAACTCACACTTGTTGAGCATCACTTCTATATCTCTCTTATATTCTTTTCTCATCATGGAGTACTTATGCACACCCATTGGAGGATAGTCTTGTGGATTCTTTGTCTTGTTTTGGTGGATGATTCATGAAATTAGGGTTTCCCCATGCATAGAGACTTGGTATAGTAAGTGTTCTTTCCAAGTTAATGTGTTTATTCTCGGTATTTTTTGGTGAATGCTCTATCTAATTGTGGATAAGTTGCATGTTATCTTGTTTCCTTGAAAATTTTTGTTGGAAAACCCTATAAGGGTTGTAATTGTGCATCCCCTTCCTTGAGAATTATTCATCTTAAGATTGCTTAAACATAAAGGTCAAATTTAGGGTTGTGATTGTACATCCCCTAAGCTTGTATTTGTTGGTGAGATTCTAGGGTTTATGATTGTATAAATTATAGGGTTTCACCTTATTCCACTTGCATTCTTGCTAAAAGTCATAGAAACCTAGGACACCATTAGGGATTGTAATTGCGCATCCCCCCAATTGTTCCACTTGCATTCTTTCTAAAAGTCATAGAAACCTAGGACGACATTAGGGATTGTAATTGTGCATCCCCCTAATATTGTTCTCCTAGAATATTAAACCTAGGGATTGTGATTGAACATCCCATGAGAATTTAAACCTTTAAGTTTCTTTTCCTTTTACTCTCCAACCATATGCTCAAGGATTTAAGATTACACTAGTCTCTTGTTGTGCATGATAAAAAACCATAGTTTAATCCCTCTTCCCTCTCGATGTTTTGTGCTAGTTAATATTAATTTCATTGCATTATCATTTACTATCATCCTTAGTCTAGCGTCTTGCATCTTAGCTTAGATTCATTGTCTAACATCATTATTGCTGTAAAAATTGCATTTTCATCCATTAGGGCTTGTCATATTGCATCTAATTAACATAGTTTAGTGCTCTTTCTTTCAAGCATCAATTGGTTAATGGTATCTTAGTATTTTGTTACACATGAAATTTGCACACCTAGGTACCTCGCCCTAAGTGTCGTAAAGTGTCATATAAGCGTTTCATACACCTTGACACCATGGAATAACCTATGTCACAATCCCTAGTCAATGTGGAGGAGGGACATATTACATGAAGGCCAAAATACCAAGTACAAATGAATTATTATTAATATTCATAAAAAAAAAGTAATTAAGTGTGAGAATCCACCTCACATTTGGTTTCCTATATTTTAGGGAAGCTGGAGGATCTCATGGATGGTTGAAATATTTCCTCCTTAAAATCCTTGAGAGATATTTCCTCCCCAAAATCCTTAAGAGATATTTTCTCCCTAAATATCTTAGANTTCTTTCAAACTTGTACTTGTTCCATATAAGTTTGTCTACAGTAGATGGATCTATGTTTTAGCTAATCTCAGTAGAGTAGGAAGTCTTTTATACTTTTGTTTGTCTTGCAGGACCTACCAAGGAGCTCAAGATCGAAGCTCATCCTGGACCTTGCAGGGACAAACGATGTTCGTAAGGTACACACCTTCCTCCTTCTCTTTTGTTCATCAGATTGATTAGATCTAAAAGGAAGTCAGTTTCCATGTTAAGCACCTTCTGTCTTAGAGTTAAGGGTCTATCTCTCAAGAGGAGATCTACCTGTCCGCAGGGAGATATTCCTACAATAGAAATTGGCGACTTCGTTGGGGACCAAATCTGATTTGTGTTTCCTTTCCCATATCTTGTCTTGGCCCTTTGCCCACTCATTTTACCTTCTCCATTGAATTTTTTATTCTTAGAATGGTTTGATTGCCTCTTTGTGTCATCATGATCACCTTGATTGGCTGAATTTTCTTGAATTTTTGAGTTTCTGGAATTTTTCCTGAGATTTTTGAAGTAGGGCGCTCCCCTACCTTGTTATTAGAGAACCAATGCTTCCTGAAGGTCTTACACAAAGCATTATAACGCTCTGGTTCCCCTTACACCATAGCGCTCCTATTTTTTGTGGAAAATCTTCTAGTTTTTCAAATTTTTGGGTTCAGTTTCTGCTTTGTACATTTGCTCAGGGTCTCATACTTTCAGTCCATCTTGGTGTTGGCCTTCAGTACCCTATTTTCTAAGGATTCATCCTCTTTTGTTTGGATTTTTTTTGACATTTGTCTTTACTTTTCAATTTATCCTTTACAATTTGGAGGCAATTTGTCGTTTTCCTCTCTTATCTGACTGAGTGAAAATTGTGGTAAAGGACATCAGAAATCTGTGAATCATCTCATTTGGTTCTTTGAGGTCATTTTTCTTAAGCATCTCTCTTTTGTGTGAATTGTTTGATTTTCTTTGTTATCTTTTGTTTTCTTTTTGCTTCTTGTTTCAATCATAGCAAGAGGGTGTGTTGTTTGTGTGAAATATGCTTATGCTTGTCCGAATCTCCTTGTTAGTTGGCAGGAGAAGTTTTGCATTGAATTAATCATCATTCGCATACAAACAACAAAGATACATCTCAGTGATTGGTTTGCATATTAGAAGGCATTTTTGAAATGTTTTAGCATTACATTGGATTTGATTGAGAACAAATTGATTGAGGACATTCCATATTAGTGTTTGATAGTGAAAACACCTCTTTCTCTTTCCCTTAAATAGGCATTCATTGAAAAGAAATGATTGATTATCATATTTTATGCATGCTTTGGGAATTGAGTCATCGTTCCATCAGTTTCACTTTCATACACCCTTTGAGTAAAAAACAACTGTAAAACGAATGCTAATTAAAATTTATCTAGAACATTTCTTATTTTTAGGATCTTCCACCAACATTAAACTAGGGTTAGCACTTTGGATTAGGTTGTGAGTACAACTCTCCAAAGTTTTCAAAACAAACATTAACATCCTGAGCTAGGGAGAGTCAAATCCAATTGTCGTATCGGTTTTCTGGGATCCCCCTCTCACACAGGGGTTACGCACGAGGTCGCATTCGGGTGAATTACGGAGATTATCCCTCCGTGGTTCAACTGTTTGTAGTGGTCATATTGTATATTGGGGGTCACTTGAAGTTATACCCACGATTATGTGTGGGATCCTCTCGGGTTGATTTCAGACTTGTTATCCTGCCCATACATTCTGATCAGACTGTCGACTGTACCCGCCCAGGGACTAACTACGAATTGGTGTCTTTAGCTGCCATAATATTTAGGTACTTACACAAGGTAGCGTTGAAGGGAAGTCTCATTGTACCTGGAACAAACATTGGTCAAACTCACTCGGGGTACTTGGAGGGTAAATCCACAATTACTGCGTGGAAGCTTGCACCAAGGTGAAATTCCGTTAAGCAGGTCGCCATTGTAACTATTCCACCATATCCTAGCCCCTTCTCGACTTGATCACGCGATGTTGGATTTCATCACCAACTAGTATGATCATCGAGAGAAGTTTTGTTTGCTTGGTTGATTCCTAGATTTTATTAGCATATGTTGTTTCTTTTTGTTAGTTGGCCCTAGATTTTCAGTGTGTTTTGTTATTCTCCAAAATTGAGCCTGTAGACGATAAAGGTCTTCGCCGATCACGTAGGATGTAATGGCTTCCTTCAGAAGGCTATCAACCCTTACCTCCTAACCCTCCAGAAGACAACTGCCGTAGAGAAGTAGAAAATCAATCCGAAGCTGGAAGTGTTATTGCTCCTCCATTAGATAACTCAGAAGGCGCTTTGGTTACGGTTGAAAATCCTATTCCCTATGCTACATCTGTGTCGGTAACCCCTCTTGAACCACTTTTGCTTCGTTTAGACTCCCTTGGGAACGCCATAGATGAAGAGGTCCCACGATTACCGGAGAGAAATTTTACCGAAACATATATGGGATCCACAGAACCAACCTTTGGTGATGAGTATAGGACTCCTGTTCATCCTAGCACCACAGTAGATACAAATCCCACACCTGCTTGTTCTGTATGGAGGACTTCATTGAGACGTGATCTCTATGAACATTTAGAATCCTCTCGACAACCCTTTCATCCTCATGACCCTCCTAGTGAAACATGACCATCTAGTCAAACCATGAATATCCCATTCGATCAGGTCATTAACCCTACTGTTACGTCAACACCAGTCCATCCTAGTGATGGAATCATCACCTCTACTCATCTCCAAGACACTTCAATCCCTACCCCTGTTTTTACAAGCTTTTACTCTACATCTCCACATGTTCCACACGATCCTGCTAGGACATATTTTCATCCGAGAATGCAAACCTCTGCCAGCCAACCACAACCGACTGGAGGGAAACCACCATCTAATGAACCTTTCCCTCCTGGAGGACTACCATTATATGGCGGGCCTACCCCTCCTGGGGGACAATCCCCTTTTCATGCTCCTCTTGGAGGGCAACCTCCGTTTGCCAGTCATACCCCGGTCGTTAATCCACCGCTGGCAGGGGGGAAACCTTCGTTTACTGGAAACCCTTCAAAATCCTGGGGAGTATCTTCAAGAGGCACTTTTATTCAACCCCACGTTGGGGGGCAATCGTATCCTAACCCACTAGGAGGAGTATCAAATCCTGTTCCTTCTGGAACATCTTACGAACAATCTTATCCGGGCAGCATCCTAAACACCACCTGGAGTTCTCCGGGACAACAACCTTATCCTCCTCATGGGTCTAATGTGTATCTGCCTTCAAGATATACTCCTTACCATCCTCAAGGGAAAAATGTTTATCCTCCTTATGGGCAAGCAAATCACCCGACCTATAATGCTCAAAACCCATCGGGTTATGCAAATGTTTCTCATCCATCATCGAATCCTTCTTATCCTAGCCAGGAACAATAGTATGTAGGAGGACCTACTGGTTACAACTATCCACCTAACCCAGTTTATGGTCCTACTGGTGTTCCTATGCCTCACCAGTATCATCCGGAAATTAACCGACAACTACCTTTCCTTGCAACTCTAGATCTCCCAGACTTATCTCGGTTAACTAATGATCCTATTTTTCATTCACCGGTTTGGCCAGCCATTCCAGCTAAACTTCCTTCTGATATTCCGAAATTTGACGAAAAATCTGGCGAAGATCCAAACAACCATGTGATGACTTTCCATTTGTGGTGTTCATCAAACTCCCTCATGGATGATTCTGTATGTTTGAGTCTTTTCCAGCGAACACTTACAGGCTCGGCAACAAAGTGGTATATTGAACTACCACGTGCTTCTTTTCATAATTTCAATTCCCTTGCCATGTCTTTCCTCACGCACTTTCAACTACCTATTCGCTGTGAGACAGGTACTGAACTCTTGACCTCCCTTCGTCAAACTAACTCTGTGCATATCTCTGACCATATTCATGAGTGGAGACGACGACGAAGGATGATCAAGGTAATCATTCCTGACATATTATTGACGGAATGGTTTATTAAATCACTTTTACCCCCGATCGCTCACGATGTGACTATGGGTGGCGCGGTCACTGAGGAAGAATCCATTGCTTGGGATCAGTACTTAGATTTGGTTTATTCACAATCTAGTACTTTGTATGATTTGCTTTCGAATGATGCTCGGGCTAATACCAATCCATCTAAACTGTCATCCTCATCTCATGCGGATGGTGTTATCGGTTCCATCAAAACTCAATCTACTTCCCAATCGACCACACTCTCCTCTACCTCCCCCCAAACTCAGATCTATGAGGTGAATGCAGTTCAATCTACCCCTTCACAACAATCCGGAGGTAAGAAGAAGACTAAGAATAAATAAAAAAATAACAATGAACAACCAAAAAATCAAGCTCAAACACCTGCTACCGAAAAGCAACCACAACGGAAAATGAAATTCCCGTGTATCATTTGTGGTGATGATCACTACACTCAAGACTGCCCACATCGCAATGAAGTGGCCAAACTCTTCCAGGGAAATTCACAACCCGTTGTGCTTACTCAACCTTTTCCACAGCAACAATCCATGGTTGCTCAAACCCCCTCT
This sequence comes from Picea glauca, assembly GCA_000966675.3. Lineage (NCBI taxonomy): Eukaryota > Viridiplantae > Streptophyta > Pinopsida > Pinales > Pinaceae > Picea > Picea glauca. Next base: position 12,560 of record JZKD02S1564556.1, read on the forward strand.
CCTGGGGGAAGTTCTAACCATCCTCATGATGAGGCCTCGACGAGTGCACATATTTATATGTTTAATGGGATTAATTTGAACACTCTCTCTAAGACATACGACACACCAGGTAACCCTGACAAAGGACAAGACACTAACGGTATTGGTACTTTACCAAATCCATCACCATCTTCCGTCAGTCTTCCATCGGTTACTCCTCCATCTGGACCACTTCAGATTGAGAAACCTGCGTTCGACTCTATCTTACGCCCTCCTAAGAGAACTATCTGCAAAGCTACCTTTAATCCTAGTTAACGTGCCACCCAGAACTACAACATTGTTGAAGATTTGGCTCAAGCATCGTGTGCTATGTCTGCGTTAGAAGTTCTACAACGCTGCCCCAGTCAACGTAGAACGCTCTTGGTTGCTATTGGTGCTGTTGATCTTGAGTCGTCCAACCATATCATGTTTAACCTGGAAAATTATGCGTCTCGACTCTCCCACCAACTTGATTTTCAAGTTGATGTTGTTGTTCACAATCAACAAATCCATCGAACTATTTTGGATGAGGGAGCCTCAACTTGTGTCATGTCTTTAGCATGTTGGAAAGGTTTAAAATCACCTGCACTCAACAAATCCCTAATGATGTTACGCGCCTTTGATGGGCGAGGTTTTCATCCCCATGGGATTTTATAGTCCTTGCCCATCCAATTGGGTGGAAAAACTATTACTGTTGATGTCGAGGTGGTCGATGCTCCCGTCGATTACAACTTGTTACTTGGAAGAAGTTGGTTTTATGATATGACTACCGTTGCCTCGTCGGTCTTTCGATGTGTACAATTTCCTAATCAAGGCAAAATTGTCACTGTTGATCAGTTGGATTTCTGCACGAACGATGCTCGCGTTCCCGCTACCAACAATATTCCTTTCTTGGGAGACCACAAGATCACGTATGAAAGCATTGGTGTTGGATTATTAAAAGATTCTAGCCTCATGGGTACCTTCCCTACACCACTTCCACCGACTACACATCATATTTCCACTGTCGATATGATTTCAACCACAACTTATCAATCTTTGGAATCATCTGACCCTTGGATTGTACCTAGTCCGTTGGACTTTGATTCACTAGGTGACACCGTGCCACTTAGTCCAGCTAAAACATCATACGTTTCTATCCAATCCGCTTCTCCCTCGTCGGATGACCAACATCTATTAGCACCTAACAGTTCCTCGATGCAATCAGGGTTGAGTTCCTTGTTGTCTGCGATCGATTACATTTCCCCAATTTTTCCCTCGGATGAATCTGTCATGGAAATGTTGAGCATTGACGAGCTACCTCGGGATGATAACCATCATCGATCCTCTTTTCTTCCCCCTCATGAAGAAATTCGGGCAGATATACAGTCTATCTCCCCTTCTGATGTTGATTTTCTATTGTCTCCCATACCTTCAACTTCCGATGATTTGGATCCGATAGTTGACATGGTGATTTCTTCGGTAGGGCTATTGGAGCCTGATCTCCTTAACCTCGTGGCCCTCGACATGTGTTCCTTCCAGAGTGATTATCTTCCATCCAGTGAAAATCTCTTGGAAGCCAAGACCGAGTTTTGTCCCTTGACATGGTGTCCTTCCAGAGAGTTATCCTCTTGGAAGCCATTATCAAGAAGAAGCCACGAGCATAGTTTCTCTTCTCTGTGGCAAGCTCGTTAAAAAATGAAACAGAGGCCATGAGAATAATTTCTCTTCTCTGTGTCAAGCTCGTTAAAAAATGAAACAGAGGCCACGAGCATAGTTTCTCTTCTTTGTGGCAAGCTCGTTAAAAAATGAAACAAAGGCCACGAGCATAGTTTCTCTTCTCTGTGGCAAGCTCATTAAAAAATGAAACAGAGGCCAC
>JZKD02S1564556.1:65462-89532 GCA_000966675.3 Picea glauca
TTTTTCTTTTTATTCAAGGGCTAACCAGAGGACACTGCCTTGGCATGGTGACCAGAGCTGACAGTGTTACCCACAAGTACTTTCACAGAGATGATAAGGTTGGCTCGTGATGAGAACCCCTTTCCCTTGGTCATGCAACCAAAGGTCACTACCCTGGCGTGGTAACCAGATGGTGGTAATGTCATACTATTACGTACCCATGAACCTAATAGGTTGGCTCATGATGAGACCCCCTATCCTCTTGGCTAGGTCTTGTTTGTTATTTTCTAGGTCCCTCTTGTTTCTTGCTGAGAGGATTTTTATTGCCTTCTCGGGGTTCCCTAGGTGAAGCATCTCAAGGTTTCATTTCTAGGCTTTTATCTTTTACCAGCTGCTTTTACCTTCTGGGCCTTTAGCCCCTTCTTCCCATGAGATAAGGAGCAACCCTACAAACAGGTCAATCCAATGCTCGGACAAGGGGAAATGGGACAGGTGAGCGGGAGATAAGATTAAATAGTGGTGCTATGATGGGAGTGCATGATGGCTTTTCAGAAATCCCCCGGTGGAAAACCCAGACCTATGGGAACAGGCTTGCTAGGATACCCTGTCAATTTCCTAGAGCATGGTCAAGTGGGCTAATGTAATACCCAAGCAGTTGTTAGAGATAAAAGGAATTAGATGCAAATATTTAAAGGTTTTGATGATCAAAAGTGACACATACCATGATACCTAGACCAATTACCTCATGGAGCAAGAGCCTTTTCCGATACAAGACCAAGCCGAAGGCGATGGATGTTGTTGTGCTGACAAGACGAGTCTGATGAAAGAAGAAAAGGATGGGCCCTCCAGGTCCATGCTCAGGTCAATCCTGCTCTTGGTACTCCATGTCTGGGACCTGTGGGCCTTGAGACATGATCTCTTAGTTATCCCTAAAAATCGGGGATAACATCTAGCTCCAACTCGGGGACATGTGCTCACCATAGAGCACATGAGAACCTCAACATCTCTAGCATAACCTGCAGGCCTAAAAGGAAAAACATCCATGTGGTGGGACCAACTTGTGCAGGTACAACATATCAAAGAGAAGAATGTTACCTGGAGGGAATTCAAGAAACACTTTGAAAATAAACACTTAACTAAGAGATACTATGATAGAAAGATGAAAGAGTTCTTTGAACTCAAATTGGGCAGCATGAATATAGATGAATATGAAACAATATTCCTAGAGTTGTTGAAGTATATCCCTTTCATCAAAGATGAGACTGTCAAAATGAAAAGATATTTTAGTGGATTACTAGCTTTCCTTAGTGATAAGATCCAATATGATGATCCTAAAACTATGGAAGAAACCATAAGGAGAGAGAAATGCTTATATGATCAGCATAAGGGAAAGCCCAATTTCCAAAGAGTTTGGGAAGACAAGAAGAAGTTTAAGAGGGAACAGAGGCATAAGGGGAACAAGCCACCCTTTTTCAGTAATAATCCTCAAAGATAACTAGTGTTTAGAGAGACCAAGATGGCTAAAGTAGGTGGACAAAGGCCAAGACAACCACCTATGAAATGTTGTGGTTGTAAAGGGGATCACAAGTATAGATATTTCCCTCACAGAAGTGACAAAGTGAGAGTTGTCCACAATGTTTAGCAAGAAGAAACAGTGGAGGAAATGGGTAGTAGAATACCAAGGATCTGTGCAGACCTGGACAACAAGCAAGTTGAGTTTCAATCACACATGATTGGAGTTGAAGGTATGGTCAATAACCATGCCTTTACTATTTTAATTGATTCAGATGCTAGTCATAGTTATATATATCCCAAGGTAGTGGAAAGGTTGCAATTTCTGAGAAGCAAGCATGCGAAATCTTGGCTGGTGCAGCTGGCTACATGAGCCAAGAGAAAGGTTGTTGAGTTGGTTAAATCATGTCCAGTGAGCATGAATGGATTGAGTACCAAGGAAGATTTGAACATCTTTCCTTTGGGATCATATGACTCCTAATTGGTATGGATTGGTTGGATGAACACCATGCCATATTAGACTATTGTAACAAGGCATTCACTTGCCTATGTGAGGAAGGAAATAAGAAAATAGTACAAGGAATTCCCAGGGAAATTACTGTCCGGGAAATTTTAGCAATGCAGCTGAAGAAGTGCTATAGGAAAGGCTGTCAAATTTTTGCATCCCATATGGATGAAGCATCTAAGGATAAGGTACCAATTCTGGAGGACCATGCAGTCCTGATAATTTTTGAGGATGTGTTCAAGGAGGTACCATGACTACCTCCAAAGAGAGATATTGATTTCTCTATAAATTTAATGCCTGGAGCAACCCCAGTGTCAAAGACTCTTTACATAATGAGTACACCAAAGATGAAGGAATTGTAAATGTAGCTTGAAGAGATTTTGAAGAAGGGGTATATACACCCAAGTGTATCACCTTGGGGTGCCCCAGTCTTGTTTGTGAAAAAGAAATATGGGACATTCAGATTGTGAATCGACTTCAGACAGTTGAATAAAATAACTATAAAGAACAAGTATCCTCTGCCAAGGATTGATGATATCTTTGATCAATTGAAGGATGCAAAGATATTTTCAAAGATAGATCTCAGGTCAGGATATCATCAGGTAAGGATTAACGAGGAATATATCAGAAAGACCTCCTTTAGGACACGGTATGGTCATTATGAGTTCACAGTGGTGCCATTTGGGTTGTCAAATGCACTAGCTGTTTTTATGTGCTTAATGAATGGTGTTTTCCAGGAATATTTAGACAAGTTTGTCATTGTTTTTCTGGATGACATTCTTGTATATTCCAATTCAGAAGAATAGCATGAGCATTATTTTAGGATGGTGTTGCAAGTGCTAAGGGAGCATCAACTGTATGCAAAATTGAGCAAGTGCTCATTTTATCAAAACATAATTCACTATTTAGGGCATATCATATCTGAAGAAGGGATAGTAGTGGACCCTGAAAAGATTGAGGCCATTAAAGGGTGGAAAACACCTAAGAATGTGATGAAAGTCAGATCCTTCATGGGTCTAGCTGGTTACTACAGAAGGTTCATTGCAGGGTTTTCTAGAATAGCTCACCCCATCACTTCCTTGCAAAGGAAGGGGAAGAAATTTCAATGGAAAGAAGAATGTGAAAGAAGCTTCCAGCAATTGAAGAAATTGTTAACCAATGCTCTAATTCTGAGGATTTTATATCCAAATGAAGACTTCATTGTATGCACAGATGCATGTAAAGAAGGACTGGGTGGAATCCTTAGTCAAAATGGGTTTGTTGTATGTTATGAATCAAGGAAGTTGCAAGAGCATGAAAGGCTCTATGCCACTCATGATTTGGAGTTGGCAGTCATATTGCACGCCTTGAAGAAGTGGAGGCACTACATCATGGGAAATAGTTTTGAGTCGAGGACAGACCATAATGGTCTGAAGTATTTGTTTGATCATCCTACCTTGAATGCTAGGCACAGTAGATGGTTGGAATTCCTCTATGAGTATGACTTTGATATCAAACACATCAAAGGAAAGGATAACAAAGTGGTTGACACACTCAACAGGAGAGTGCACAAACTGCATGCTACAACCATTAGCATGTACCAGACGGATCTTAAAGGCAAAATTTTTGAAGCTGCAAATTCAGATTTGTAGTACATGGAATTGGTAACAAAATTGCAGCAAGGTAAAATGCAACAGAAGGTTGAGGACTATGAATTGGGAATTGATGGAATCCTTTGGTACAAAAACCAAGTCTATGTACGCAATTCTCCGGAATTGAGGAGTGTGATTTTAAAATAGATGCATAATATGCCTTATACAAGACACTAGGATATCGAAAATTAGTTTCAGCAGTCAAGAGCCAATATTATTGGCCCGACATGAAGAGGTAGATTGTTGAATACATAGCTAAATTCTTGGAATGTCAAAAGGTAAAGGTTGAGCATAGAAACCCAACTGGTTTACTACAGTTGTTACCCATTCCTGAGTGGAACTGGGAAGTGGTGACAATGGATTTCATCATAGGATTACCCAGAACAAACAAGCAACACGATTCCATCATGGTAGTGGCGGATAAGCTTACTAAAGCTGCCCATTTTATTCCATTCAAGACTACTCACAAAGAATATAATGTTGCTGATATATATACGAGGGAAGTAGCATGATTGCATGGCATACCCAAGACAATTGTGTCTGATAGAGACCTGAAATTTACCTCAAAGTTTTGGAGAGGGTTATTCAAGGGGTTCAAAACGAACCTGAACTTCATCACAACCTATCATCTTGAGTCTGATGGGAAAATAGAAAGGGTGAACCAAGTGATAGAAGACATGCCAGGGATGTATGTGATGGACAAACCATCTAAATGGGAGGATTATCTACACTTGGTATAATTTGCTTACAACAATGGGTATCAAGCATCACTGAAGATGATCCCGTTTGAAGCACTTTATGGCAGAAAGTGCAACATACCCATAAGCTGGGACAACCCAGCTGATAGAGCAATAATTGTGCCAGAGTTGCTCAAGGAAATGGAAGACCAAATGCTGAATATTAAGCAGAATTTGAAGGATGCCCAAGATAGGCAGAAAAGTTATGTTGATAAGAATAGAAACCATAGGGAGTTTAAAGTGGGTGATCATGTTTTCTTGAAAGTAAAAGCCAACAGAAGTTCCCTGAAGCTGGGAAACTGTTCCAAGTTGGAAGCCAGATATTGTGGACAATTTGAAATCCTAGAAAGGATTGAACCAGTTTCTTATATGCTTTCTTTGCCTACATCCATGACTGTTCATAATGTATTTCATGTTTCATTACTCAAGAAGTATATACTCGATCCTAATCATGTGATTGATTGGAAAGTGATCCAGGTGGAGCAAGAAGGCACCTTGCAAGTGCATTCGATGCACATATTGGACCGAAAGAGCAAGTAGCTTCAAAATCAAGCCAYAGGGCTTGTAAAGGTCTAGTGGACCTGGTATAGTCCTGAGGACGTGACATGGGAGCATGATGATGCTATGCGGGCATAATACCTACATMTTTTTGAATATTTTGAAAATCTTGTTGATGCTGTGTAAATAAGTTGCACTGMGGACAGTGAAAAAATAAGGGGAGGGGATTGTAATATCCCCAAGGACGAGCCCCAATTGTATTTATGAATTGTAACATGTTTTGTAGGTTGGTGAGCCAAGSAATTATAAGTTGATAGGCTTAAGTGTTTATGAGGTCGGTGAGCCTAGGTGTTAAAGGCCAGGAGCCTGTTTTGTACATGTAAATATTCATATTATTAATATAAAAACATCGTTGCRTGTAGATAGACCACGAAGAAAGTGTATGGGGGACTAAGCTCCACTAGGTTAGGTAAGGGAGAGGGGGCTGAGAGGCTGGAGATAGGGACTAATCTTAAGAGATTAAGTCCAAGAATAATTTATTATTATTCTAAATGTTGATAGAAGGATATGATTATATCCTAAGTTCCTTTGGGAAGAGGGAATGACTCCAAATAGAAAGGATCGAGCTTCATGAGTGACAGGTGTCAGCTTCGACACATGCAGTTTTAATGGGGGGACTCATGGAGGTTCGGGGAGATAGCGGGGCTCTCATACTCTCACCATTCTCGTCATTCTCTGACCATTCGACCACCTTTAGGCAGACAAGTTCACTCACACACCGAGCAAGTAGGCAGTCAACCATTTTCGCCATTGTTGAACCCAAGACCATCGTGAACCTCGGTAACTTGTGCGCACTAGTATCTTGTTGAGTTGTACTCTGCCTTACCGAAGTTCAGTTTTTTCCTCCACCCTTGTTGGTTTGTCTTAGGAGTTGGATAGAAGAAACAGGTTGTTAGGCATGTGGTTTGCAAAGGTGGGTTGTCATGCCCGTAGATTGAAGAGGCAGGTTTCCAGTCCTGTGAGCAACTCTCTCCAGGTGAGAGAGTGTGTTTTGGGAGTGAATTCTCTTGGAGGGAGTCCAGTAACAACTACATAGCTCTGAGAGTTCCTATTCGACCTATTGCTAAAGCCCCGGAAAGGAGGTGGAGTAGCCGATGAAGTGTGTGACAGTGGAGGTGTATACTCCTAGGGTAGGACAAGCATGTGGGGAATGAGATTCTGTGAGAAGTGGGCATAAGTGGCCACTGAGATAATCCTTCATGTTGAACTATGCAACATTCTTGTTAGCCTTGCGAAGCCTAAGAATCCCTTGCTCAGTAGAGTTTAGTTCCAACTCGAGGGTGACCCACTGCTGAGAGTGATGAGCAGTGTGTTCTAAGGCTGGGAGGTTCATGGAAGGTCTACACGCAGTCAATGGACTTCACGATCCAAAGATAAGTATCAATTATGTGTTTAATGATGTATGTTGTGCATGTCTATGATTATTACAATGTTATCATGTGATTTCGTTGCATGTATAATTTACGATTAATTTTGCATGAGTTAGTATGGTAGTATTATATTTTATTGCCTTTTATTTCATTATAAATGCATGTAATATATACATACTCCGGGATGAACAATTAACCTGCTATCAGAGCTTAAAATCCTGTTGGTGGTGCTACATGGCCCGACCTGGGTGGTCGGGGTTGCCACAAATTGTTATTACAGTGAAATTCTGATGTGGTGTTGCCCATCCTGTTGGTGGCCGGGGGCATTACAAAATGGTATCAAATCTAAGAGAGATGTCCAAGAAGTGGCGTTACCCGACCTGTTGGTGGCTGGGGGTGTTACATACTCCCAATAATTTAGAGTTACCAATATATCATCGAGAACCTTGACATGATTGATCCTAGATCTATCAGCAAGTTCGAGCACCATGGGTGTGGGCCAGAGAGTATCCAATTGTAATGTTTCCATGGTCATAACGATCATGATATTATTGCATCTCCCAACTCAATCAAAGTATTTCCTATGGGAACGTCATTGATGGAAATGGTGACTATGGGGTTTCTAGGGTCTCCATACTTTTTCACCAATGGTTTCCCAGACATTAGTTCGGCCAGTTGACCTACTACATGGATAGTGGGGGGATCTTTTTGTTTCCTTCCAGGTTTCTTAATGCATAAATCCCTGACAGTTTTTGTGTAAATGGGAATATCTTTTATAGCTTGCAACAGGGGTATTTTGACACAAACATTCTATAGTTCAGCTTCCAAGTCAAATTCAAGGAGGACTATTGGATTTTCTATGGCTAGCCTTTCTAGATAAGGTGGAAGTTTAGGTGCTTGTGGCTACTCTGTAGGAGTGGTAGGTGTTTGTGTCTTAATGGAGGGAGTAACTATGTTTGTGGGTTGGTTTTCATTTGTTGGTTGTTCAAGAGTTTCCTCTTCTTCCTCAATGGAAACCATTGAATCTCTTGGTTTCACGACTTTTCCTGATCTCAGATGTATATTTTGAAGGGGCATAGGAATGATCAGGTAAGTTGTAAAGGGATGCATCTCAGCATTAAAGGTGGGATGTGCAGCTCTATTGTTTGGATTTGGTACCGACTATGCAGGCATTTGTGTTGGTCTGGGAGGGTTTTGGTTTGCATCCAGCTGTGGTAATTGTGGGACTATTTCTTGGGTAGTAGGATACAATGATGGCATGGTTGGGGGGTATTGTGAGTAGTTATGATAAGGCATTGGGAACTATTGTTGAAGCATAATCTCGTGAGGGCTACCTCTCCAATTTTGCTTCCAAGGTTGAGTTTGAGTTTGTTGATGTGGCCAAGGGTTTTTCCATGGAATTTGAGTGTTCCACTATTGTTGATAAGCATTATAAGGTGAAAAATATGAGGAAAAAGGATCTTGGGACATACCTTGGGCTCTTGGATGCCATGGTTTCTTTAGTGCAGCTTGAAAAGAAGGTTCTGCAACCTCCCTATTTTCTTTATATATGGCTTTAAGTCTGGGCAATGAGGGGAAATTCTCCGTCTCATGATCCTTCACACATATCGCACAAACCTGCACATTATCGAATGGACATTCTTTAAATGGATGCTTCTTTCAACAGCAGGGACAAAAAATATACACAACAACTATATCTTCTGCTTGCTTTTTCTTAACTTGAAACATATCTAGCTGAGAACTAAGAGTACCAAGAATTTATGTTTTAAAATTTTCCAATAAATTTCCTAATTCTATCCTTGATACTCCACCTCCTACAATAGATTTTGTTACTTTTGGAAAAAAATCTCTTATTCCCTTACCATATTTTTCTCGACTCCTAGAATATCTCTTGCATAAATCATAGATGTTAGCAAATGGCAATTGAGAGATATCGCCTGCACCCATCAGAATTAACACATCAATGTATTCTTCTTGTATCCATTTAAGGAAGATAGTCCTGATGGTATCATTATTTAAAGTACTCTTCTTGATTTTCTGAAGATCATAGAGAAACCTTTCTACGTAGTCTTCAAGACTCTCTTCCTCTGATTGTTGCATCTTAAAGATATCATTGCGAGATTCTTTGGTCCTACAATAGTCTTGATATTTTTTTAAGGAAAGTACTTTTCATGTCTTCCCAAGATTGGATAGAGTAATCTTCAAGTCCCATGAACCATCTTAGAGCGGAGTCTTTTAAGGTTGTTGGAAACAATTTTATTTTTTGTGCATCATCAACATAATTATAGCTTCTACATAGAATATCAAACTCAAAGAGAAAAGCGTCTGGATCCTCTGTAACCATACCTGTGAAATTTGGAAAGACCGAAGGGGGAATATTTTTTATGTTCACATTCAACATTAAGTCAAGTATGGGGAATCCGTAGTTCATCTCTCCTTCTGGTTCCCTATTTCTTTCTTCTTCATTTGCCATGTGGCCAAATATACTAAATTCCTCCGGACTTGGTGATAGTGGTGGCTCAGCTACTGGATTTTGATGAATGGTGAAGTTGTCTCCCACTTGAAATCTTGGATTTACTCCCACCATAGAAGTTTCCACTTGTGAAATTATCACGTTGTGGGGGGTTTTAAGTAGTTGATATATATGCTCTTGGTTGAAAATATGCTTTAGTATTGGATCAATGTTTGAAACTGGCCTATCAACCTGTGGCTCTTCAACTGGTTGGTCCTGGTATTATCCCTCTTTTCCCTGTACCTTTTCCACTATTTGTTCAGATTGTGGGGTGGCCAACCTTGATGTAGAACCCTCCCTCCGTGAGCTTTCTGCGTATCTTTTAGTTGGGTTAATAGGAGGGGTTTTATTGCTACCAAATAAATTTTCTGAAATATCAGTTTTTAAAAATCTACCCTTGCTATCCCTAGGCCTAACCATGAGTTAACCATATGCCAGATAGGATTTGGAAGGACTCACAATAGTGACAGTGTAGGTTCTTACCTTCCTTCTTATTGTCTCTCTGCCACCGATCTGGAAAAAGTAAAGAATACTCAAAGAAAACAATCAAACTTTGAAACAAAAACTAGCTTCTTACCATTTGCCTTTTAGCAGTTCCCTGACAATGGCGCAAAAATGTTGGGCTAATTAATTGCTGTGATAAAATCCCACATAAATTTCAACCAGATTCGTAAACTGATGAACTCTAGGTACAATATGTGCAAGCAAATGACAGAAGTGTTTCCTAATTTGTCTTTCAAGGAGAAAGAGAATTAGGTAACCTACCAATCATGCATGAACATAAGAAAAGAAACCATTAATCCACACATATAATCAATAACCAAGATAATGAATCAACTAATTAAACTCTATTCTATGTATGAAAAACAATCAACTATTTATCAGTGCGAGAAAGAAATAAGAAACAAATAAAAACATAATAGCAATTACTCTGGGATATGTCTATATCTGTCATCAATATGGATCCACTCAAGTTTCCATGTAATTGTGTTATTGACCTAGAATAAGACTGATTGGTTTAAGATTAATTCCTAATGACTAATCTTATTCTTAACCTAGAATGCTTACTTCACATCAAGCAGGACACACTACATGGTATTACTACATTCTTACCTACAGACAACAAATCGATATGTACGGGAATGACTTTGAACGATCCTTACCACAAAGCTTGACACTTCAATTAGTGAGTGAAGCAACATGATAACAATATTTTGTAAAGAAAACTTATAGCTACTAATACGGAATGTAAACACATATTTTGCACTCTATTGAAACTAAACTCGAACGTAAACACACAGTATGAACTCTATTAAAACTAAACTCGTTTCCTATGAAATATCATCTCTTTGTTGCTACAACACCTCTAGAGGTCACACCACACTCAACAAGAAAATAACTCAAATCCCAGAGACAAAATCCTATTAATAACTTGAGATCCTATGCCCTTAATACCACTGAGTCTGAAGATAGAAACTAAATCCTCTGTAGATACAATCCATTCTTCCAACAATCAAAGAGTATTTAAAGTTTCTTGATATGTGACCAGGTCATCACAAAACTTATATCGATACTTGATACTAATTCTTCTTATCTTAGGATAATCAATGAAGTATATTCTCTTAAGCATATGGAAGTTACAGTGTGATCATGCATCTCATTCTAGATCTTAGAATTTGCTCATAAACTAGTCTTCATTAATCCAGAGTCAACACTTTATCTATTTCAGTACAACTCCAGGTTGTCACACACACAATGGATAATTTCAAGATCTTATTTCAGTTTATTCATTGGATCACGTGAGCTCTTAGCTTTATTGATCAAGTGTGTGAAGCATTTAGATTAGATATTCATGATTAAGTAAGCTACCAATAAATTCTGGAACGTGTTTAACCCTCAATATTTTACAGAAAAGAGATATGATTTGGTGAAATGAAAATATGTAATCATTCATTCATAAACCTATCTGTCCATATGAAAACCTTTCCATTGTACTAAGGGAAGTTTGGTTTACAACTTATGAGAAATCCCCAGTGGGTAAAGAACACACAAAACTTAAATAAAACCTATGGTTTAAAGATCTCTCCACACAAATCCATCCAGAAACACAACTACAACAAAATAAAAAACAAATAGTATACAAATAGCTCAACTTACCAGGGGAGGTGGGCCCACGCCTTCCCTAGTAGTGAGTAAAAACGATTCAGTAACTCACCAAGTTATAAACGTGAGTAAATAGAAAACGTGATTAATATCAAATATAAATCCCTAATCTGCTCACAACATATCCATCACAATATGAAGAACAAGAAATAAGTAACATAGTCTTTTATTATATTCAACAAAGGGTATGTACATATCAGTTTTTACACAGAGTGAATCCCTCTATAAATATCAAATTCTGAGTATATCAGATTACATCACTTTCCCCTGTTCTTGTGAACTAAGGGGTAAAAATGACTTAACAAAACTAAAATATCTTACTGACCATGATTTCCTCTATCTTAGGAAATCATTCTAACCATCTTAGATATTGTTCCTGTGTTGAGTTCAGACCCCGATCTAGTGCTGCGCTAGAAGATATGCTCATGGATTTTGAGATTTTGTGTAATAGAGGAATGTTGGGCACAAGGGAAACGATCAACACCCATCATATTGGCCATAAGAGAAATACCCATGTCACCAACTCCATCCCGGGAGCACGCAACTAGGAGAAGCCACAATCTCAGGTACTGGAATGCCTGCACAGGTACTAAAAGGCCATGAATAGTGCATAAACAACTATTACATTGAAAAGGTAAGTGTACTTTTATCATTGGTAAACTATAGCCAAAAGATCCTAATTAATTTACCAAAAACTTCAGAAAATATCGAAATAAACAACTTTTACCTCATGTTACAATCAAGATCTTTAGGCAGGCAAAAGGGTAGAAGTAGGAGGCAATAAGTTGATTTCAATGCCTAGGTGGGAAATAAATGACCAAAATAGGTGTATGGTGAGTGACAAAATGGGAGCTCAACAATATCGATGTGGTGGTGAACAGATTGACCAAGTATGCACATTTCTTCGCCATTCCTTCAAAGTATAACGCATCTTAGGTGGTAGACATATTCTTCATGGAGGTGTTAAAGTTACATTGTCTTCCAAGATACATCGTTAGTGACTGAGACAAAAAGTTTCTCAACACATTTTGGCAAGAGATATTCTGGTTATCAGGGACGAAGTTGACACCTAGTGCTAGCTATCATCCTCAGACAGATGAGAAAACAAAGATAGTGAAAAAATGGAATGAGGGATATCTGCAGAACTATGTGTCAAAATAATAGAGAGCGTGGGTAAAGTGGTTCATCTGGGGGAGCATTGTTATAATACCACTTACCACATGTCCATTTGGATGATTCCATTCATGGAATTTTATGAATATGATGCCCCATCATTTGTGGATTTGGAATTTGGAGAGAGTAGGCCCCCCAATGCCAAATATTGGTGGCAGGAGAGACAGGACATCTTGAGGGTCTTGAAGGAGAAATTACAGGTTTCCCAGAATCAACAAAAGATGTATGAAGACATGTAGAGAGTGGAGCACCTATTTGAGGTTGAAGGCTTAGTATTTCTTAGGTTGCAACCTTACAAACAATATTCACTGAAGAAGAGTGGTGCAGAGAAGATGAATCCTTGCTTCTACAGACCCTACAGAGTGATCATGAGAGTCAAAGAGGTAGAATATGAGTTGGAGCCTCCAAAGGGTAGAAGGATCCACAACATATTTCATGTATCTTGCCTCAAGAAGGATTCGGTACAATAGGTCACCACCTCGACAGATATTCCTCCATTGGATGAGGAGGGGAAGTTGGTTCTAAATATAGAGAAGAATGTTGATGTTAGAGAGAGGAGGATGCAAAGCATAGTCATTGTAGAGTACCTGGTCATTTGGAGAGGTTTTCCCGTAGAGGATGCTACTTGGGAGGGAGAACACATCTTATAGCATCCCAATTTGGATTTGCTTGAGGACAAGAAATCTCGGGAAGGGAGGATTGTAATGTACCCTTTCAATTGATCATGACGAAGGATGACTTAGTATCCTATATGACTCTCGTAGGCTATAGTCAGTAGAAAAATGGAGTCACATGGATTTATTTAGTGTCACTAGGCTAGAAAGTGTCATGTTTATAAAGTGACATTAAATAAAAAGATAAATTATTAATTACTTTAACATTAAAAAGTAATTTTTAATGTTTAAGTGAAAAATAAATGAGAAATAAGGGTGAGGTTTGACTTGTTCAAAGAGGGGAAAAGATCTAGAAGGATCAGAGGAAGAATAAAAAGAGGGGTAACTCTTCACTTTAGCATTACGATTTGACCTCTTATTCAGAGTTCTCTTGAAAGCCAAGTTTTCATTGGGGTTTTGAAAAAACCCTTCCACTATTTTTTTGATTTCGGTGGTGAAACATCCACCCTAGATGAACAGAGGGGAGAATCCATTCGCGATTCTCACTGGAGTTTCATCTTTGGTTTATCTTTAGTTGGATAGTAGTTTTTCTTGGAGAGAAGTAACGAAGTGCCAGAAGAATCGATTTGTCTCTTGCAGGGTTGGAGGGTTGAGTTATTTATTGAGAGGTTGTTGGAGGTATGATTTCACTCATTGCAACATTGTGAGGACCCTTGGGGACTCCCTATGCAGACCAAGACAACTAAGAGGGGCCACGAATTATCCTGGAAGGGTTGTGGAGTGTGAGGGTTCCATGGGAGTATTTAGAGAGGGGTCGAGCCACCTCTATCATAGTCCATGAGGTATAAGAGAGACCATGTAGGGTTTTCCAATATGTATAGTAAGGGAGGAGAGCCATAGGATATTGAGGATAGATCGAGATGGTTTTACAGGAGGATGAGTGCCTTATTTTCTGGGTTGAGGACATTGGAGGGTGCAATGATCAGCTAAGAGGGTTTTATGAGCAATGGAAACAACTAATGAAGAGATAGAGGTATAATTTCCAGATTCTTGTTTTGTGTGTGTTTACTGATATACTGTAGCCACTACAACAACCCTTAGAAATTGTATTTGTTGATGTTTCCATCCATAATAAAAGAATGTCTGTATTGTCTCTTCTATCCCTTGAGCTTAGTGGATGTATACAGTTTGTTTGACAAAATATTTCCTATTAAAATATAAGCAAGTTATTGTTAAAAAGTGTCAATCAACATTAAAACATTGTATGCCAAGTGTTTGTCAAATTTACACTAAGTGAAACAAAAGTATTGGATAGCCAACATAATACACTACCCTAGATCTGTTGGGAATATTACATATACTTCCTTTTGTATCTAAAGAAAATATTGATGATGGAATTTCACCCAAGAAGGAAAAAAATATGCCAATCTATGCCCCAACACAACCCAAGAATTGAGAATGTGACATAAATCCAAAAGGGAAATCCAAAAAATTTATTGATGATAAAAGGAACCAAGGTATAATACATGATGTATTAGATTTTGATCATTCAGTCAATTATCAAGAAAAGGTTTTGGAATAAGGGGTTTACCAAGACATGAAGATACATGAGCCTAAAAGGATTGATTTTGATCAAACAAATATATATCAAGATAAAGTTGGAGGAGTATTTGATCATAAATAAAAACCCAAACAATTTGAAGAATGAGATCTTGTGCTCTTATGGGACAAGAGAAAAGAGAAGCCAGGTATTCATCAAAAGTTTGGTAGTTTGTGGCTTGGTCCTTATAGAATTGAGAGAAATACTAAGAAGAACTTGTTTACTTGACCATCCTTGATGGAGGGAGGTTATCTATACCAATTGATGCACAACTTGTCACCCCTTACTCTCCAACCGATACTTGATTTGGTCATGCTTAGCTTAGTTTAATTTAGGGCATGTTGTGTGTTTTATTGCATCTTGTCGTGTTGTCATATTTACTTGCTTTCATTTATTGATTGATCATATGAACTTACATTTAGTTGAAATTTTTATCTATTATGTTTATAATGATTATTTCATGTTTATTTTTATTGTCTTTATTTTACTTTCCATATACCAAGGGGATCATATCCCCTTTCACATCTTTACTGATGGTCTTATGTTAGAATGTAGTAGGAGTTTTAAGTTTAATGCAAAGTGTAGGCGTTGGAGTATCAGATATTTTTGAGGTTCTCATGTGCTCTATGGTGAGCACATATCCCCATGTTGGAGCCATATGTTACCCCCCAACGTCTAGGGGTAATTAGAGGAGAATTTTTTCTCCATGATCCACATTTCAGACAATAGATCCGATGATGTTATTCCAATATCTTCATAGACAGTTCCCATAGATTCCTTTCATTCATGTTCAACTTAGCTCTCTCGTATGACATGGTGCACTTACACACTTAGGTACATTGTTCTAAGACTTCATATCGAGTGATAATGTTAGTACTTGAGAAGTGAAAATGGTGATCATGGGATAATTTGGATAATGAATCATGATGCTTTGAAATTAATCTTTTTTTCTTGTCTCACCTTGGTTGTCATTATCATTTAATAGTCAAGTGTTGTCATGCTTGGGAAAAGTTGTACTACTAGTGGGTAACATGTCCATATCCCTTACCATAAATAACACATTCCATTTTTCACCTATCCTTTTTCCTTTCTTTTGGGCTGGGTGTTACATGTATCCTGAAAAGGTGTGTGCCTCATAATCCCATGAGAAGAAGGAGATTCAAAGCTCAAGGTTGATGCAACTTTATAAAAATGACACATTAATAGAAAAATCCCCAATTCAAAATACAAAGAAAGAAGCAAACAAGAAAATAAAGTATTAAAAACCAAGGAAAAGGAAGAAGCATGAGCTCTACCCCATAGCTAAGAGGCCATCACCCCAAGTCCTATGCAATGGATGCATATCTTATGAAAATACTTAGCAATGGATGCATATCTTATGAAAATACTTAGAATATCAATTATCAAAAGCCAAAAGAGGTTAAATCTATAAAAAAAGAAAACAAAGGTTTGGAAAGACATAGTGCCAAGGAAAGGGTATTGCTATTGCGCAAAATGTAGGCTGGGAAAATCCTGACCCAATCCACAAGATTGTGATAATGGTGGGAGAGTTTACCCATTGTCTCCTCAGATAAACCCTCCCCTTGCTTCTGTGAAAGAAGAATCCAACACAAGAGGGAGTCTCGGGTGACCCTAGGGGGAAATGAAGTGGAAAGTGAGAGTATGGAAGTGAGCCCCCTATAGGTCAAGATAATAAGTGAGAAAAGGTTTGATAACTAGTCTCGAGTATGGTTTATGGTTTCCAAGCACTTGATTACTTGTAGAAGAGAATTGTACCTGTCTGAGACAAGAGAAATGACCAATATGCAAGCCTAAAATGAAGTGGACAAGCTAGAAATGCTCACTGTCCTATATTGCAGAAGTAAATAGAAATATATATCAGCAAGAAAAATAACTAGTTTCTATAGATTTAACCATTAAAATTATCAAATAATTATTGGATAAAGAATTACTAAAACAGTGATAACTTTCCAATACTTAAGCATGAACTTGGACGGTAAATTAGGGCTTCCAAATGAAGTTATTGGAAAAGTGTTAGGGAAGCCTTATGGATGTAGAAAAAAATTGCTACAAAAACCAGTTCCAACCATAAAAATCAACAAGTAAACCGTTAGAAAGATAGCCAATAACTGCTAGAACAATAATCTAGGTTTAGAAGTCAATTTCCATGGTTGAAAAGTGAGTAAATGATGTAAGAAAGTGAGGTTTTTTCATCCCTAATGGTTGTAGCTTTAAGTTTATAATAGCAGAAAAATTATTGGCCTAAAGATGATTCCCTTAGAGTATAAGCAAGCTTATAACACTAAGAAAAAGATTCCAACTCGAACAAATTCAATATCTCGAAAAATCACGCATTTCAATGCAAGTATTTTATTTCTCCAATGAAAATTTAAACTAGTGCCTTGTAAACTGAGTTATAAATACTTCTTGTAATAGGTTAGATCTACTATATCCCAAGGGGTGTAATCCTTTTTACTCCCCAAGGCAAGTAAAACCCAACAAGGTAAATCTAGGAGGGTGTAAGCCCTTTTACTCCTCCTAGCAACCTTTGCAATAGCCCTTTCAACAAACAATAATGATAAAACTTGGTGGAGGGTGTATGATATTATACTCCTCCAAGGATCTATCCAATAATAACCATGGAACAAGAAATAAAACTAACAATATGCATATTTTCCTTACCAATTCCAAAAATCATTCCAAGATAAACCCTAGTTACCAATTTTTTCATCACCAAAGCAAGAGTAAAAGCCTCCAAGAGCTAGTGCACCACTTCACTCAACAAGACACGAGATAAACCATATCACAAGAGAGGGAGAGAATGAATTTTCCCAAGAGGGGTGCAAATTTCAGCCAAGTATCCTCTCCAAGATGGGAGAGTTATGATCAAATGAAATGAAGTTGATCTCTATTTATATCAACCTCCTAAACATGATTTGTCCACATACAAGGGTAAACCACAAAGTAAGGAGTAAAACCTTCCTTTTCCCCTTTTACATAATAATAATATTTAATTCATAATTCTCACATGGAAGAAACCCTAAAATTAAGACGTCACCCTCCTAGGGCATCGTTTTGGCACTTTGAAGCAAATCGTCAAGTTGATGATGAATGGGATAGGCCTCTAAAGGCCATGTGTCCTCATACCAAGCCTCTCTTCCATGATCCAGGGCATATTTCCTCAAAATCATGCCATGTGTCCTCATCACCACCAAAACCCTAACCCATGCATGATGTCAAGCCCTCCAAGTGTGGCGTTTTCTCCTCCAAAGGAAACAAATAGGGCTTGTAGGGACATGGGTGAGGTCCTCTAAGGCCTCTCTCAATCCTCCAAATGATATCATCATTTTCTGGTGTGTGGGCCATGGTATCCAACCTGTGGAATTCAGGCCCTAAGGAATCCCAAGCTAGGCTTGTTCTTCCAAATCTCTCCACCAACTAGGTCCTGCAAAAACAATGAATATGCCCTACAAGGATATCAAGTCAAATGTATCATGATGAGTAAATCAAATCAATAAAAGAGCCATCTAAGCCTGTACATCCAAACCACCTCATCAAAATAAACAAGTTCTCAAAGATCCTATGCAATTTTCCAAGTTTTGATATGGGAGGGTTGACCAAGCGACTTATTGGGTGAATCATACCTCAAGTTTAGGAGTGTTTCCCAAGTGGAATCGTCTCTAGGCCATGTGGAAAAAGTGACATGGATGGGGGGATTTTTTTGGGGCATGGGGTTCATGACAGACAAGGGATCAATGTGTCTCATTTATTTTAGAGGGTGTGCTACACCTTCATTTTCAATGCAACCTTTTTCCAAGCCCATTTATTGCCTTTTGTCTTTTTAAGATGTTTCCAAGTTGAAGCCAAGGTGGGGCTTCTATCTAAGCATGAAAAACAATGCCCACATTGACTCTACCTTGGTGACATCATGATTCCCCAAGTTGAAGCCATGTGTGGAGATTCTACCTAAGCATGAAAAATAGTGCCCACACATGCTCGACCTTGGTCAAAATTTTGTATTAGTTATTTTTTACGGGTCCCACCAGTTTCTTATCAGAGAAATTTCATTGTCCTCACAATCCTTGGGAGAGCATCTAGAAGGTTCATGATTGGATTTTATCTTTTACTAGCTATAAGCCTCTGGGCCTTTAGCCCCTTCTTCCCATGAAATGAGGGACAATCCCTTCTTGGGTCAGTATACCCAAAAATCAAAAAAAGTAAGGAGATGAGGCGAAGAAGTGTGGAAAGTGACAAGTATGGTCGGGAATGGCACAATGAATCATCAAGAGAACCTCCCATTAGAAAACCTATCCCTAACAATGACCCACTTACTAGGGTGCAATGTTAACCACCAAGGTGAAACAAGGAAAAGTGCATAATTTCCAAGCAAACGTTACACAATCAAAAGTAGTTTAAAGTGCAATAAACTCAAATGCCTCAAACATTTAAATGTCACTCACCATAATATCCGACTTGTGCCTCATGGAGCAAGGCCCAATGTCTTCCAAAAGCTAGTTGATGTGGTGGATACCCTCACGATGAACCTGGAACTATGGTGGTGAAGCGAGTCTCTGTCTGTGTAAGTGGAGACTCCTGGTCAATCCATCTCTCAGTACTCCATGTATGCAACCTAAGGGCCTCAAGACATCATCTCCTTAGTTATCCCTAGGAATATGGGATAACACTTGGCTCCTACTTGGGGACATGTACTCATCGTAGAGTGCATGAGAACCACAACATATCTTGGTGGAATTGTGCCTACACACACTGAAACAACAAAATATTAAGTGTAGGATGCCTCACTCATCCTTTGTCCATATAAGAAACTCAAAACTTCAAAAATGTCAACTAATCTAGATTTTTTTTTTTTTTTTTTGCATTTTTCATATATATGATGAAAGAAAAACATGTAAATCAATAATGCAAGTAGAGAAAAATGAGAATCAAATATGGAATGCAACTAAAATAGTATGAGTAATCAATATGAAAATTCAAGAAATCAATATGACCTACCTACTTACCTGGGGCCTTCGGGCCCTGAAGATTAGGTGATAGGTGATGTCAGGTGAAGTCATATGACTAGTGCGACCAACTGATCATCTCATCTAGGTGTCTCCCCCTGTGCTTAATCATGGAATACAACAAAGATAAGTCAATCACATAATGATCATGAGCATAAATAGACATATAATCAATCAATCATGAAACTCATGGAGATGGGTGGGATGGAGGAAATCCTACTGGAAAGAATATCCACAAGCCTCATCGATCCATCTTTGGACAAGACTATTGTATGTAGATGATGGCTCATATGTATGACTGAAATTGACCATTTCCTTGTCTTCATGTGTAGCAAGAACATAAGCCAGGTCAACTTCAAGTGGATCTTCAACATGATGTGTTTCGTGGAAGTCTTCTTCATCACTGAAACTGTATATCTTTGTGATCATGGCACATAAGGAATTTAATATATGACAAGTTTCAACAAGATATAGTGTCAAAAAATCTGTAGGACCTTCTTCAATGATTTCTTCATCCGAAAGAGCTTGTTCTTTGTCCTTGCTCAAAATGTCACCACTTCTCAAATGGTGAGAGGAGATAAGGGATCACAAAAAAACCTGATGATTTTCCAAACAAGAGGAAATGAGGTAAGGCACAGTTTTAGGTCTAGAGACAAAATCTTATCTCGTTCTTAGAAAACGTCGCTTCTTTATCTGAAAATCCATGTCAAAAGTCTCAATATGAAAGTACTTTCATTTGGTAGCGTGAGCCTCAAACTCTTTTAGACTGGCCACAATCTGGTGTCGATCAAAATCTGGGCACTAGAGTGGTTGGAAATATTCATAGAATAAGCTCGTGTGACTGAAAGGATACTCCTCGCAACTCTTAAGGGATGGTTGAGAATAATCATGATCACATTGCGACAAGTTATCTTCAAATGGACGAAACAAGTTTGTAACCATATCATCATCGGGTTGCCACACAACTGAATCATATGTGCACGAAGACTAGTCCTATGAAGATAACCACTCAACCCCTTTTGCTTGAGAATTGGCTTCAATGTCGTAAATGGGATCTCCATCAATAATTAAGCAAACCACATCCCATCTATGTCTCCCAACCTGTATGAAATCATCAATGTGTAGATCATCCAGGTTAGATCTAGGTATTTCACAAAAGTAGTTTCATCATTGGGACTAATCACTTCTCCATCTTCATGTGCAGGAGGAAAACAAGGTTGAATGACTTCATATTCATTAAGCGAGAGAAAATACGCCAATGTATTCTTCTTCTCATTTGGATGTTGCACTTCATCGGGGTCTTCTTCTTCTTGGAAAATTTCTTTATGGATTTTCTCTTTAACCAATTCTTCGTCATCTTCAATAGAATCAAAGAATTCATCATCTTGATCTTGATATCTAACAAGATTGTAGACTTCTTCAGGAATACAAAAATATCTATCCTGAGATGGAATTCCTACCTGGTAGCCATACCTTTTTGTCACAACGTTACATAGTGACTTTACTTTGAAGTAGGAAATGACAACCTCCTATGCCATGTTCAGGGTAGGCTTCCTCTCATAATTTCAAAGGATAGCATTGTACTCTTCTTTTATTTGCACACAAAAAATGACCAGGAAGTCCTTATTATGGCAGTGCTCAAGTAATTGTTCACATAACTCATTGTATTCCTGTATGTTTTCCTTGAGGCACTCGAAACTTTCTTCATTATTATCATCTTCAATCTCTTCTTCCTCAATTGTGCTTTCATCAGATTTTAGAAGAAGTGTTTCTTTCAAACCTTCAATAAGTTCTTAAAGAAATGAACATCCTCGAAGAACATCCTCAAGGTATTGAATAATATATTCAAGCTTCTGATTTATAGCGCCCCAATGCTCGAGGAAGTCTTGGATAAGGATTATTGAATAAGAAATACTTTTGGGGCTACAATAATATCTTATCCAATTTCTTTTCCTTTCTTCAAGAGATAAGAGAAACAATCGCACAATCACATATTGTTGTTCTATGCTCCAGTGTATGACGAATTCAACAAAATTGACAACATGTGCAACAATTGAGGATGGATCAACGTCGAACTTAGGAACACGAATCAACTATTTTATTGGGAATTTATTTGGATACCAATAAACAGACTGAACATCCAAGGCTTTGTATGCCTCATGAAAATTCCACAGAGACATATTTCCATCACTTGGATAAATACTTCAATTGAGTTGCCAGATGAGATCAAGTTTTGTCAAAGGATGGGAAGGGGGAAATTAGGGAAGGGTGGGTTCTTGGAAGGTGGAGTCGCTAGATGAGCTTCAAGAATATATCATCAAGGGTGGAAGGCGAACATCCTTCAAGTGGATTCAGGTAAGCTAGGGGTAAAGGCCTTGGGATCAAATCTTTCCAAAGTTTCGTTAGGGCATGAAAGAGGATCCAAAATCCTCCTCGATAACGACGCCAAAATGTTATTGTGCAAACTGTAGGTTGGGAAAATCCTGACCCAATACACAAGATGATGATAATGGTAGGAGATTTTAACCACTATCACCTTAGATAAACCCTCCCCTCACTTTTGTGAAGGAATAATCCAACACAAG
Organism: Picea glauca; assembly: GCA_000966675.3. Classification (NCBI taxonomy): domain Eukaryota; kingdom Viridiplantae; phylum Streptophyta; class Pinopsida; order Pinales; family Pinaceae; genus Picea; species Picea glauca. The sequence continues at coordinate 87,423 of JZKD02S1564556.1, forward strand.
GTGGAGTCCTGGGTGACCCTAGGGGGAATGAAGTGGAAAGTGAGAGTATGGAAGTGAGGCCCCTATAGGTCAATATACTAAGTGAGAAAAGGATTTATAATGAGTCTCGAGGATGGTTTATGGTTTCCAAGTGCTTGATTACTTGTAGAAGAGAATTGCACCTTCCTGAGACAAGAGAAATGACCAATATACAAGCCTGAAATGAAGTGGACAAGTAAGAAAATCTTGTTGTCCTATATTGCAGTAGTAAACAAAAATATATATCAGCAATAAAAATAGCTAGTTATTGCATATTTAACCATCAAAATTGTCAAATAATTATTGGACAATGAAGTACTAAAACAATGTTAACTTTCCAATACTTAAGCATGAACTTTGTTAGTAAATTAGGGCTGCCAAATGAAGTTATTGGCAAAGTGTTAGGGAAGCCTTATGTCCGTAGCAAACAATGTCTACAACATCAAGTTCCAACCATACAAATAAGAAAATAAACTGTTAGAAAGATAACCAATAACCGGTAGAACAATAATCTAGGTTTAGAAGTCAATTTCCATGGTTGAAAAGTGAGTAAATGATGTAAGAAAGTGAATTTTTTGCAGCCCTAATGGCTGTAGCTTTAGGTTTATAATAGAAGAAAATTTATTGGCCTAAAGAGGATTCCCTTAGGGAATAAACAAGCTTATAACACTAAGAAAATATTCCAACTTGAACAAATTCAATATTTCAAAAAATCGCGTATTCCAATGCAAATTTAAAATAGTGCCTTGTAAATTGGGTTATGGAGACTTCTTGTAATAGTTTAGATATATTATCTCCCTATGGGTGTAAGCCCTTTTACTCCCTAGGGAAAGTAAAACCCAACAAGGTAAATGTAGGAGGGTGTTCAAGCCCTTTTACTCCTCCTAGCTACAATAGCCCTTTCAACAAACAACAATGATAAAACTTGGTGGAGGGTGTATTCCATTATACTCCTCCAAGTATCTAGCCAATAAAAACCATGGAACAATAAAGAAAACTAACAATATTCAGATTTTCCTTACCAATTCCACCAAGATAAACCCTAGTTACCAAGTTTTTTGTCACCAAAGCAAGAGAAAATGCCTTCAAGAGCTAGTGCACCACTTCACTCCACAAGAAAAGAGATCAACCATGGCACAAGAGAGAGAGAGAAAAAATGAATTTTCCCAAGAGGGGCGTAGATTTCATCCAATTATCCTCTCCAAGATGGGAGAGTTATGATAAAATGAAATGAGGTTGATCTCTATTTATATCAACCTCTTAAACATAATTTGTCCACATACAAGGGTAAACCACAAAGTAAGGAGTAAAACATTCCTTTCCTTTTCCCCTTTTACATAATAATAATATTTAATTCATAATTTGTACATGAAAGAAACCCTAAAAGTAAGACGTCACCCTCTTAGGGCAACGTTTTGGCACTTTGAAGTAAATTGTTGAGTTGAGGATGAATGGGCTAGGCCTCCAAAGGCCATGTGTCCTCATGGCAAGCCTCTTTTCCATGATCCAAGGCATATTTCCTCAAAATCATGCCATGTGTCCTCATCACCACCAAAGCCCTAACCCATGCATGACGTCAAGCCTTCCAAGTGTGACATTTTGGCCTCCAAAGGAAAAACATTGGGCTAGTAGGGGCATGGGTGAGGTCCTCCAAGGCATTTATCAAGCCTCCAAAGGTTTTCATCATTGTCTGGTGTGTGGGCCATGGTATCCAACTTGTGGGATTCAAGCCCAAGGAATCCCAAGCTAGGCTTGTTCTTCCAAATCTGTCCACCAACTAGGTCCTGCAAAAACAATGAAAACACCCTCCAATGATCTCAAGTAAAAAGCATCATGATGAGTAAATAAAATCAAGAAAATAGCCATCTAGGAATGTACATCCAAACCATCTCATCAAAATAAACAAGTGCTCAAAGATCCTATACAATTTTCTAAGTTTAGGTATGGGAGGGTTGACCAAGCGACTTATTGGGTGAATCGTACCTCAATTTTAGGAGTGTTCCCAAAGTGGACTCCTCTCTAGGCCATGTGGACAAAATGACATGGATGGGGGAAAAACAATTGGACATGGGGCTCATGAAATACAAGGGAT